>JAPDVR010000020.1:36660067-36925067 GCA_026230005.1 Gila orcuttii | reverse complement strand
TCTGTTGGACTCGTTATGACATGAGGACGCACCTTCCGGGAGGGGGTTTTGATTTCATTTTCATTCTGTTCCCTGTTCTGCTTTGCCTGAGTTCTTATTGCTAGTGTGTGTCTTTGGTTTCTGATTGGATTACGCTCACCTGTTGTTCATTTAGTTACCTTGTTAACTCTGTGTATTTAAGCCTATAGATTCCTCTGTTCACTGTTCAATCTCGTTTACGTTGAAAGGTTTGACGTGTTTGATTCCTGTATTATCCTGCGTATTTTCCAAGTAAAGACTTTGTCATTGTACTTCCTGCACCATGCGATTATTACAGTCACCAGCAACTCGTAACAAACATAAAAGTGGTCCATATTTGTGAGCTAAATTTTATTTCTTTTGAAATCATACAAAGTTGCTAATTACTAATTGCATTGCTGTCTAAGAGAAACAAATGGAGATTTTTCTTTGTAAACATTCACTGGACTTTGCATGACAATGATCTATGCATGGAAATGTGCTTGTTTAAATATGTAAAAAAAGAAAAAAAACTGTGAATATTAACACAGTCTGTTGACTCTGTGTGACAGGGTCATTAGCAAGTCTGAAATAAAAAGTCTGCAGCTCACAAGTGTCAGATTGATAATTAATTCTCAACCGTCAATTTGTGTTCAAGGATTTCTAATTTTACATTTGTGAATAATTATCTGTACATGTTAATGTGTGTTTATGTGTGTCTCCGCACCCATGTTTAGAGAATACTGTGTTTTCAATAATGGTTTTGAGTATAATGAATGCACCTACACACTATTTAGCATGCTTTAAAATAAATTACAACATATTTGGATTAACAAGTAACAACATGTTGGGGGGGCTTGGCTAAATTTCACTTTGTTATGTTATTGCAACTGGATGCAGAAAATGTGCACTCGGTGGATTATCATCGATAGATGACGTTAGATGCAATGTATCCCCCCCCCCAAAAAAAAATGTGAGGAAAACAAAGCAAGATAAAATATGCTATTGTTCATGAGTGAACAATCTGTCAGGGTGGCAAATGTCTGCTCACTTACCAACTGACAGTTGTCTGTTTCTATCCCACTAACTTCAGGAAAAAAGATGGAGTGATATATCGCAGGCTAACCTGACCAACTGTGACACCACAAAATGCCAGAGCCAAATTGTCTCATCACTGGAGGAGAGTGTGATGTGGTGCATCCGCAATCAAATCCCTCAATGTATACGACACAAACAGCTTCCAGAGGAAACAACGGAAACAATCTGGATCTGCTGAGGGATGAAGATTCTATTGGCCGAGACCTGTGCTGATTACTTTAGCACTTTCCAAACATCTCGTAAAGCATATTGTAGTCTATAAACAAACAACACAATTAATAATTAACCTTCCCCGACCAACTCCACCTACTGAGCGCTGCTAAAGTGAACCGAGCTCTTGAGCAGAGGCAAAGCCATTTTCCACGCTTGTTGAAAATCAGTGTTAAATCACTTCAGAAATCAATAGGCATTCCAATTGCTCACCCACAACGCACATAAACGCTGGCGATATATTACACAGAAAAACCCATCACTGGGACTAATGAACATAAATACTGGCCGTGCAAATAATGAAGTGTGGCCGTATAAATCTGGGCCTCACATGAAAGACTGCCAAGAGAATAGACAAATATTGTCCATGTTGAAGAGGGCAGCGGAACAGATGTATTCAGCTGCTGAGCGATCGGTTGTTTGCGCGAAGCAGTTTGTGATTTACAGAGAACCCTGAAGAGTCATTGGTATCTCATGAACTCACTAGCGAGGTACATTTAATTAAGGCGAAACTGTCAGGGAGGGACTACATTTCTCACAGCCTTAAATGCAAAAGCAATGAGGTGATTACCGTTTTTTTGATGGCCAACGTGAAACATTCAACTCCGGTGACTTTGTGAAGATCAATTGGTGTTGAGAACCAACGGAACCTGCTCAAGAGCCTAAATGAAGATCTAAATACTTATCTGTGCGGCTATATCAACACTTGTGGAAAGAAACTGGCCTTAATTGTATTGAGTGAGCACTTGTAGTGTACTTCAAATCTTACAAGTCAAGTCATGTTTATTTATGTAGCGCTTTATACAATACAGATTGTTTCAAACTGAATCATTGTTTCAACAGAATCAATAATGCAAACCTCATCAATTATGAGTCAAATTCTGATGTAACGCAGCTCTAAAAAGCCAATAGTGTCATTATTATACAGCTCAAGTCAGTTCAGTGCTGATTCAAATCAGTTCAATATTAGTGTTGATGTTTCAAAATTGGTCAATTATGAAACTAATTCAATTCAGCTATAAAGCAGCTCTACGGAAGGCAATAGCGTCATGATTCAGTTTAAGTTTTGTTCTCATCTGATAGTGTGACGAGTATATATATATATATATATATATATATATATATACATATATTTCTTTTTTTTATAAAATAATACTTAAAATCCCCCAGTAGTCAATACTTTTATCCCTTAAAACTAATCTTTCATCACCAAAATGACATCCTTGAGAAAAAAATTCTTCATGCCTTAAAATAGCTTGAATGTAACTCTACACCCTTGCCTTGTTTAGTATACGCGGTTCTATGAATATGCAAATTAGCCCCGCCTCCACTCACTCCCACCAGCTCAGAGACCCACACGGTGACGATCACACAACAAGGTAGTTTGTGACGTCAGAAACACCAAAGATTTTAAACCGTGTTTTTGAGACTGTCTTTGGTTCAATGCAGTTCAATGCAGTAGAAAATACTCAGTAATGGTGTTGACTTATGAATTTGCACATGGTTTGTCTTGAAGCATATTAAAACACCACATAGACATATAAACAGAATGGTGACAGAACGCCCCCTCCGGCAAGACGCGCCAACGCACCTTAACGGAATGAAGGGTTCCGGAGTAGAGCGAGGATGTGGTGAAGGGCTGGTGGCGGTAGGACGTCTGGATGAAGGGTGATGGTGGGATGACGATCCCCTGATGGCCATGGTGGAAATAGTCCGTTGGCACAGACCCAGAGCTCCCCAGTGCCGACAGCCCACGGTGGAGTCGAGGGAGGGAGGAGCCAAGTCTGTGTAGTGGCTGACGACAGTTGGGGGACGACCACGGGAGACGAGGCCGATGGATCCACAGGAGCAGACGGAGAAGCCGAGAGACGTCGCTGGTGAAGGAGACCCAGGCAACATCTCGGCGGAAAGCATAGCAGGTGGAGCCAGAGAATCCAAGGACAGGGGCGACGCTGGTGAGACCGGGGACAGAGGCGACCCAAAAGGGAGGAAGAAGCCTGCTGCAGCTGGAGGGGAAAAGGGACAGAGATTTGTGAATAAAAGGGAGAGAGACAGAGAATGTGGCATGGTTTTTTGTGCCAGATAGGCTGTTCTAAGTATTTCAGAAAATGCTGATCTACTGGGATTTTCACACACAACCATCTCTAGGGTTCACAGAGAATGGTTTGAAAAAGAGAAAATATCCAGTGAGCAGCAGTTCTGTGGGAGAAAATGCCTTGTTGATTCCAGAGGTCAGAGGAAAATAATCAGACTGGTTCAGCTGATAAAAAGGCAACAGTAACTTAAATAAGCACTCGTTACAACCGAAGACTGCAGAAGAGCATCTCTGAATGCTCAACTCGTCAAACCTTGAAGTAGATGGGCTACAGCAGCAAAAGAGGCACAAACTGAGGCTACAATTCAAATTGGGTCAGCAAAACTGGACAATAGAAGATTGGAAAAATGTGACCTGGTCTGATGTTATAAACAACATGAAAGCATGGATCTATCCTGCCTTGTTTCAACGGTTCAGGCTGCTGGTGGTGTAATGTTGTGAGGAAAATTTTATTGCCACACTGTGGGTCGCTTAGTATCAATTGAAAATCGTTTAAACACCACAGCGTACCTGAGTATTGTTGCTGACCATCTCCATCCCTTTATGACCACAGTGAACCATCTTCTGATGGCTATACTTCCAGAAAAAAAATTGTGAAATGTTTGTGAAAAGAGTAGTATGTCCGAATTCACAGTACTCATAAAACAATAGATGAAAAGTACCCAAATGATCTACTACTTCTGGCGAGATTCTGAAGTGTGCGTCTAATAGACACTTTACTATCCCATGAGGCCACAGGAGAGGAATGTGAATGGCAGTAAAGCAACACAACTGACGCCATTGGTCACATCACTGACAACATGACAAATGTACTATGTCTGGATTGCATTCATACTACACACTTTTATATTATATTGATTAAAGTTAAAAACAACACGTCCAAAAAAAATTATCATAAACACCAGACTTTTTTTTTTTTACAAAGCACATACTGTACAGTCAATGTTAAGTTTCAATAAAGTCTAAAAGTATACTTTTAAGAATGCACGACTCTAAGAATGTCATTAATTTGGATTTCAGTCAGAAATAATACACCACTTTTTCAGAATATTTTCAATCCGATTCTCTTTGTGAAAGAAGAACGATTTCATTAAAACCTGCCTGAGAAAATTGTGCCTCTTGACGAAGGCTTGCTGATATCAGCAAAGGATTTTTCCTACTTCTTATAACTCTGCGTTTCCCTCCCTCAGTCTAATATGGAAATATTCTTTGAACTCTTGGTCATGCAGAAAAATATAGTGCTGAAAATTACACCACTGCCAGAACAGGAGCCTTCCGCCTCTCTCACCACCAATTAGCCCTCTTCCTTAACATATTTTGATTCAAAACAAAAAAAACAAACACCAGGAAACATTGAAAGCTACTGCATTAGATCACTGTGCCATAATCACTTAAGCTCATTTCATAGCTGGTTTCGTTCTTTGTGTACTAATTGGAAGTGGCTGCCATGTGCAAAAAAGCGATTTGTTTAGATTTACGGCGGGAGACAACAGCCCGCGTGTCTGTGACGCCCAATAATTAGCCCAGAAGTGGCACTAGTGCTGCGATAATCTGCCTGCGCTGTCAGCAAAAGCTTTGACGCTCATGATAAAGCCGTTTCGTGATAGTCATCGCACCTGACACATGTTAATTTAGTTAAAAAGTTGCTGATTTAAAAAAGGCAGATCTGATAAGATGTGATAAAATGATGTCCTTAATTAAAAAATGGTTTGTGATATTACAAACAAACATTATTTTTTTTGTTATATTAACAAGTGAAGTGTATTAAACAGTATTAATAAGTCAACACACATGTATAATACAATCTGCAGGATGTGCCCTAACAAGTGAACCATTACAAACTAATAAGAGACGTGATTAAGAGCAACTCTGCAGGAAAATAAATTACAAAGCCGCTCTGTTGTAAATGGGCCATAGAGAATTACCCTGTACAAAGGATACTAGAATAAACGTATATGTGAGACCTGGTCCATTTCACAGCAATATCTGCCATGTTTAATTGGGCAGCAATGCCAATGTTATGCTTGAAAGCCAAGTTGGGTCACTCCAAATTTCTCAGGAGTAACAGAGAATAGCATATTGAAATTGCAACAGTTTTGGATGGGGATTGTTTTGGGAAAATTTGGAAATTGTAAAAAAAAATTTTTGGTGAAGAAATAATTTTCAGTAACACTTTATTTCTACGGTCCACTTTAGACATTTAACTAACTATAAATATCTTTGCAACTACGTCAACTACATCTCATTAGAGTATTAGTAGACTAAAATCTGCTACAACTTTATTTTGATGCTCCCCAAAAAAACCTTGTACTGACTATTTGCAAATACATGTAAACTTATAACCCAAACCCTAACATCTAACCCTAACCTAACAGTCGACTACAGTCTACTAATACTCTAAAGAGAGTTAGTTTGCATGTAATTGCAAAGGTACTTTGAAAAAGTTACTTTTAAAAGTAATGCATTACAATTTTGAGTTACTCCCTAAAAAGTAACTAATTGCATTACTTAGCCCTCTGATGGTCTTAAAAAAAAATCACACTCGTGGTCTTCGGGGTCTATTGGACCCCAGACAATAAAATTTAATTTTGTAACAGAACAATATTTTTTTTTAGCAAATATAATTTTTCTCTGTTTATTAATGTTTTTACTCAACATTTGTGCAGTTTTTGGAGGATTTATGATTTCTTTTTAATTTCTATAAATAAATAAATAAATATTTATTTAAATAGGATTTTTACAAAAAAACAGCATTTTACGTTAAATTAAATTTATTAAAAACCCAGATTTCAAACTTTCATTCCTGGGGATACCATGGATAATTTTACAAGGTTTAATGTAAGATTTTTGCCCATTTTTTTTTTAAATACAGGTTAAAATTTGTAATAAATCACTTTAACCACTAGATGGCTATAGAGCTCCACAAGGCCTATATGCTATTTGAATTACTAAAAGATTCTAAAGTTTCTAAAGTTGGATTTAGTTGGATTCAGTTGGATTCATATATAAAAATTTTAAAATCACAATTATAACAAAAACAAAATACTTTTTGTCAAAGTTTAGCATTTTTTTTGTACTGAAAAAAACATTATTTTTCAATAATGTTACAGTATGATTATAATTATAAACCTGAACAACATGTTACAAAGATAAATGTTGGAGTCTTAAGATTTTATCATTTATTTCAACTGATAAATAAATGATATGTTCTGCGTTGTTTCTGATTTTGATGATAAATTTTGTCTATTTTGAGTCCAACGATAAATAAATATGTATTTATTTATTTATAGATATTTAAAAGATATAATACATCCTCCAAAAACTGCACAAATGTTGAGTAAAAACATTAATAAATAAAGTAAATTTATATTTGTAAAAAAAAAATATATATTGTTCTATTACAAAATTAAATTGCATTTTTTGGGGTCCAATGGACCCCGAAGACCACGAGTATGACTCTTTTTGTCACGCCTACATAAAAACAGATAATTTTCCATTTTACATTTTTTTTTGTAGATCTAGGAAGTGTTCAGAGCCGTAGGAAGTTTCATACCATTTGGAAAAAGAGAACATTTTTTTTTAATTCAAGCAAAAGTCATTTGGGGTCCAGTGGACCCCAGAGTTAGTTACTTTTTATGGAAAGTAATGCATTGTTACTTTTGTGTTTCTTTTTCACACCTGGGCTGGGCTTGCTATAATTTTCTAGTTTTGGCAAATGTAAAGGCCCTTTTACACCAAAAGTGAAATAAATAAGTCTCAAGCTGAAGGAAATAAAAATTCACGTCTGTACAGTAGAGGGTGCTACTCAAACAAACCTTTCAGGACACAGGAGAAGAAAGTTCAACACTTTTTTTTTTTTTAAAACGATGCACGGAACGAGCTGTTGGTATTAAATAAAGTGTCATGAATCTAAAATTCTCCTTCCATTCATCGTCTGTGAAGTGGAGCAGGACATCAACCCATCAGTCCTACTTTCTGACTTTCATCCACAGATGCCTTGTTTTGGGCGCAGAAATGTGTGTTTTTAAGCAGCACAGCGCATTAAAGGTGCCATATGAAAAAATTGAGGTAAAAATATCCAAAAAATGAGCTACACGTATCAAAAGAATGAGAAGAAATAAGTGCAATGATGTCATTAAAAAAATGACAAGTTATAGTGCTGCCGAGATATAAACCTGAATTAGCATGCTAAATTACTAGCCCCGGCCCGGCCGGTGTATAATACCAGTTTCGGCCATGGGAGGCGGTATGCGGGCAACATACATAACCACCAGCCAAACTGCAACACACGAATAACTCGCACGGCTTGTATCTCTTTAATCTCTAAAAATCTCCAAATGCTCCACGTGAAACGTCTCGGTTACGTATGTAACCCTCGTTCCCTGAGTAGGGAACGGAGACGTTACGTCGGATGACGACGAATGGGGTTTCGCTTAGAAAGCCTATCAACTTCGAGTGTTACAAAATGAGCCAATGGCAAAGAAATGCCATGGGTCTGCGGAATTTGTATGACGTAACTCCGCCCCACCTCGTGGGTATAAAAGGAGGAAGTCCGCAACAGCAGTTTATGTTTCTTCGCTGAGGAGCCAAGACTGAGCTCAGGCGATCCCCGCGGTACAGCGGAAAGTGGCAGGCAGACGTAACGTCTTCGTTCCCTACTCAGGGAACGAGGGTTACATACGTAACCGAGACGTTCCCTTTCGTTGTCACTCCGAGTTACGTCTGATGACGACGAATGGGGTTACCAGTCTAATCACGCCACCTTCTCGGCTGTCTTCCAGTGCCCTGCGTAAATCGAGGTCCCTGACATAGAAGGACGAAGGACTCAATTTAACACAGGAATACCAAGGTACACTGGGAAGCATATCCCAAGGTAGGGGAAGTATGCAATTAATGCCAACCCAGAGGGGGGGGGGGACTTAGAAATACACATATGACCCGAAGGAAACATATGGAGAACACTGGGGTGTCCAGCCGCAGGTGGAATATTTCAACCCCAGGGGTGGCAAGGTGGCTTGCCAAGGGAAAGACACATGCTCAGAGAGGCTTACAGTGGAAATACACATGTGGGGGTCGCTCACGGGAGGGACCATGCACACGGGAGGCACCTAGCCGACGCGCAGGCAAGAGACACTGGCGCCGACGTCAGGAGTGCTGGAGGAACTCAGGGCTTTCGGGGAAGCTCACCTGAGGAGAATATCGCACGTATCCAGTCCGTGGAGTGGAATGGCGAGCAAGCGAAGACACCTGAGCGGGTCCGGTACTAGCTAATTGAAGCGAGTACATGAGAGGACACTGGCTCCACTCGGAGATTATAGAATCTGGCGAATGTGTTAGGTGTCGCCCACTCTTCAGGGCAGTTAGAACCACTGAGAGGTCCCAAGAGGGAACGAGAGGAGGACGAGGAGGATTTAGTCTCCTCGCTCCTCTCAGGAACCTGATGACCAGGTCGTGCTTCCCTACCGACTTACCTTCGACTAGGTCATGGTGTGCGGCAATGGCGGCAACATAGACCTTAAGGGTGGAAGGAGACAGCCTTCGCTCCAACCCTTGCTGAAGGAAGGAAAGCACAACGCTGATCGAGCATCTCCGGGGGTCTTCTCGGTGAGAAGAGCACCAGTCGACGAAGAGGTTCCACTTCAACGCGTAGACGTGTCTCGTGGACGACGCTCTAGCGGAAGTGATGGTAGCCGCCACCGCTGGTGGAAGGGTACTCAAACCTTCCTCGAGCCGTCCAGGAGCCACACGTGGAGGCTCCAGAGATCGGGGCGAGGGTGCCACAGGGTGCCCCGTCCCTGAGAAAGAAGGTCCTTCCTCAGAGGAATGGGCCAGGGAGGTGCTGTCGCGAGGAGTGCAAGTTCTGGGAACCAGGTCCGGCCGGGCCAATACGGCACGACCAAAATGACCTGCTCCTCGTCCTCCCTGACCTTGCGCAAGGTCTGCGCAAGAAGGCTCACTGGGGGAAACGCATATTTGCGGCCCGGCGGCCAGCTGTGCGCCAGTGCATCCGTGCCGAGCGTGCCCTCGGTCAGGGAAAAATACAGGGCGCAATGGGTCGAGTCGTGAGAGTCAAACAGATCTATCTGTGGGTCCCCGAACTGGTCCCAAATCAGCTGAACCGACTGGGGATGGAGTCGCCATTCTCCAGGGAGGGGCTGAAGCCGTGAGCTCGTCGGCTGCACAGTTCAGGGCTCCGGGAATGAAAATGGCTCGAAGCGACCTCAGATGCTTCTGACTCCATAGAAGGAGGTGGCGGGCGAGTTGTGACATACGGCGGGAGCGTAGACCACCTTGATGGTTGATGTACGCTACAGTAGCGGTATTGTCTGAGCGGACTAGTACGTGTTGACCCCTGAGCAACGCCCGGAAGCGGTGCAGGGCAAGGCGTACTGCCAACAACTCGAGGCAATTGACATGCCATAGCCGCTGGGGTCCTGTCCAGGAGCCCGCAGCAGCATGTCCATTGCACATGGCGCCCCAGCCTGTGGTGGAGGCATCCGTGGAGACCACAACATGCCGGGAAGCTCGTTCCAGGGGGACACCCGCCCTGAGAAAACTGAGGTTCGACCACGGGGTGAGGAACTGACGGCAGGTCGGAGTAACTGGTACCCGGAGCGTGCCTTGATGCCATGCCCACCTCGGGACTCGGTCGCGAAGCCAAAGCTGAAGCGGTCTCATATGAAGCAATCCGAGCGGCGTGACCGTGGCTGCAGATGCCATATGCCCAAGGAGCCTCTGAAAATGTTTCAGTGGAACCGCATTCTTGCTCCTGAGATGTCTCAGGCAAGTCAGCAGTGACTGCGCGCGCGCGCTCGCTCGTAAGCTGCGCGGACATGGCGACCGAGTCGATGTCCATACCGAGAAAAGAGATCCTCTGCACGGGGCAAAGTTTGCTCTTCCCCAGTTGACCCGAAGGCCCAGACGAGCTAGGTGCCGGAGCACTAGGTCCCTGTGTTCGCAAACCTGATCTCGAGAGTGAGCTAGGATCAGCCAGTCGTCGATATAACTCAGGATGCGAACCCCGTGTTCCCGAAGGGGAACAAGGGCAGCCTCGACGACCTTCGTGAAGGTGCGAGGAGACAGGGCTAGCCCGAAGGGAGAACCGCGTACTGGTATGCCTGCCCCTCGAAAGCAAACCGTAGGAACGGTCTGTGTCGATGAAGAATGGAGACATGAAAGTAGGCGTCCTTCAGGTCGATCGCTGCAAACCAATCCTGGGGCCGCACGCATTCGAGAACGCATTTGGCGGAGAGCATCTTGAACGGCAGCCTGTGAAGGGAGCGGTTCAGCACGAGCAAGTCCAGGATTGGCCGTAACCCACCGGTTTTCTTGGGGACAATGAAGTAGGGGCTGTAGAAGCCGGACCTCATCTCGGCTGGAGGGACAGTCTCGATCACACCCTTCGCCAGCAGGGTGAGAATCTCAGCTCTTATGATGGGGGCATTGCCACCGACCACAATGGAGCGGACTCCCCGGAAGCGGGGAGGAGACCGTGCGAACTGAATCGCATAGCCGAGCCTGATGGCGCGCGTGACCCAGCGGGACAGATGGGGAGCTCTAGCCAGGCTCCCAGGAACTGAACCAGCGGGGTCATGCGGGCCACAGGCGTCCCCCCGGGGGGGCAGCGAAGCGGAGTAACTGGCCCAGACGTGGACGGCATAGCGGCCCGGTGTGGGGGCACGGTTAGCACCCGCGCCCTGGCAGAGGGGGCCAGGGGAGGACCATGCTGGTCGTCCCGCGGGGGCCTGCTCTGCCAGGGGTCTGGCGACAGAGGGGGACAGGGGCGAAGCGGTCCGTGGACGGCACGCCGTGTCAAGCACCTCTGGGACAGAGGGGGACGAGGAGAGCACGGCTTGTGGGCGGCGCTCTGTGTCGTCCGAGAACTCTGTCTTCCCAGAAACGGGAGAGTCAGTTCTTAGGAGAATAAGGATTTTTCCCCGGCCCTCCACCGGGGAAAGGAGTGGTCCTGCTACCAACTCCTGGAAGAACTGAGTCCCATCTCTGTGGAGCCCGTCTCAGGAGCGCCGCTTAACCCGGCACGTAGCGGGGGGCGGGGCTGGAGAGGGCTACGGCGTCCGCCCGCGGCTTCCAGAGCTGGCCCGTCTCTTTAAACGGGCGGGGTGGGAGCCGCGGGGGGGGCGCCTTCGGCAGTGGGCAGACCGAGGGATCTGAGCGGACGGCGGGCCATCGGGACAGAATCACGTCAGTCTGCACATGGGCGGTTGAGAGCTGTTGGGCGAAAGTTCTCAACCGCACCGCCGAAGAGGCCGACCTGGGATATGGGAGCGTCGGACAGACGGGGCCGCGCGACATTCAGCACATCAGACAGGTTCAGCCACAGAATGGTAGGCATCACCTGACCCAGGGAGCGTACGGCCACTTTCGTCGCTCGGAGAGCAAGGTCAGTGGCGGCGTGCGACTCAGTGAAGAGTTCTGGGTCAGTCCCGCCCTCGTGCAAGTCCATGAGCATGTGGGTCGAGGACCAGCAGAATGGCCATGGCCTGCAGAGAGGCGGCTGCCAGTCCCGTGGTGCTATAGGATCTCGCCACAAATGTAGACGAAAACTATAGACCACGGGCGGGTGCTTAGGATTGCGCCGAGAAGAAGCACTCTGAGGACACATAGCATCGCAACAGAGCGTTCAGCAGGGGGAACCCCAGTGTACCCGTGACAGCGGCCCCATCGAGGGGGGAAAGGCGGATGAGATCAGCGAGCGGTCCCGAGAAAACCAGGGGGTCTTCTGGGACTTCGAGATCTCATCATGCACGTCCGGGAGGGAAGGTATTGGGGTTTGCCGTGGACGAGGGTCGGCGGCCTTACCCAAAAACCAATCGTCCCAGGAAAGCATGGCCGTCATCTCTGGATCAGACTCAGGCACAGCCGTATGCACACCAGAGGGTGGCAGCTGTGACGAGTCGTCACTTTGCAGAGAATCAAACCCACCTTGTGAAGCTGCTACAAACATAGTATCATCCTCTGTAGCTTTAAATGAAACACACGGGCCACCAGAGGGTAGACTCGTGGGAATCACCTATTCACTAGCGGGCACCGCCGCTGAGGGGAGGCTGGGGTCACGGACACGGAGTCGGCGCCTTGTTCCAGACCAACACCCTCAGGTCAACCCTGGCCACCAGCCGAAGATCGGGGGGTGGATGAGGGGACTCTCACTCTTGCGAGTTCACCGAGTCTCGACCTATATGACGCGATGATCATGTTCCCACAGAGAGAACATGAGTCATCCACGAGCGCTGCTCTAGTATGATCAAGCCCAAACATACTAGACAACGCTCGTGCCCATCAGAGTCCGATACCAAGCTGCCGCAACCATTCGTTTTTTTTTTTTTTTTTTTTTAAATGCACGGGCGAGCCGTCTTTAAAAAGACGTGCCGCGTGCGCTCTTTTAGAGAGAAAACTCAAGTGTTGAAGCGCCCGGGGAAGCACGCACTCTCTGATGAACCACTGCAGAGATAAGCAGGAAGCACGCACTCGCCGGAGATCGCCGTCACACCAACACTCGAGGCACTCGTTCGTGAAGCTGATAATTCAGAGTTGGCTTGTGGAGAGAAGAATACACTTGGCTCCGAAGCGAAAACATAAACTGCTGTTGCGGACTTCCTCCTTTTATACCCACGAGGTGGGGCGGAGTTACGTCATGCAAATTCCGCAGACCCATGGCATTTCTTTGCCATTGGCTCGTTTTGTAATACTCGAAGTTGATAGGCTTTCTAAGCGAAACCCCATTCGTCGTCATCCGACGTAACTCGGAGTGACAACGAAAGGGAACTGCGGTCTTAATATAGTGTCAATTGATTTGATTAACATGCGCGAGGGAGAGAAAGCAGGACCGCGCTCGTGTTGTTTGTAGACATGAGTGCGCGCGCGCGGCCGAGCTCTCTCTCTCTCTCTCTCTGCTCGTAATGCGCCCTGTCAAGCGCAGCGGCAGCAGTCATTCTATTCTACATCCCTCACCGATCAAATTAGGCTTTGGCGGGACAAAGCGGACTATTTGACGGTTTTAGAAGATTAACAACCTGAAACTAAAAAACAGACTAAAGTAGGCCAACTTTCTGGAGGTATACTGCCCCCATCTGGTATGAAATATGTGGAGTATGAATTGATTTTTTGACATAAGGCACCTTTAAAGCTTCACGTGCTCATTGTTTCCTAAATTAGGACCCGTAATAGTTAATATTAAAGGGGTTCTTGATTATGATTTCACTTTTTTAACTTTAGTTAGTGTGCAATGTTGCTGTTTGAGCATAAACAACATCTGCAAAGTTGCGACGCTCAAAGTTCAATGCATGTCACGGTTCACCGTCACCTCATGCACTACAGTCCCCAGAATCCTCTTTGGCACACCTGCAATCACTCTCCCCTGAATAATCACCTGCACCTGTTCGCAATCAGCAAACCCCAGCATAAAAACATTCACCACAGCCTCACTCACGGTCAAGCCTCCAACAGGAACAGACCATTTCCCGTTGTCCTGCTAAACCACTAACGAAGTCCAGTTCCAGCCAAGTAAAGTATACTCACCTGTGAATTACTAACCTCTGCATTCCTGTTCCACTGCCTCCAGACATCCTGTTCGAGTCCTTGCTTCCTGAAACCCCGTCTGGATTCCTGTCCCTTTGAATCCTGGATCTTCCTGAGTCCTGGTGTTCACGCTGAGTTATCTCTCCCACGACGACATCTGTAATAGAAAAGACACGGATAAAGATCTGCCATCGCTTGACATAAAGTAACCTGAAGAGGATCTGCTCACCTGTACTCTGCCCCGCACGTAGTGATCCACCTCGTATCTGCACCAGCACTCTGAGAATACTCACCCTTGCACTTGTGTCACAATTAATAAAGCTGCGTTTGGATTCACTTACCTATGTGTCCTTGCCTGTATCCTGACAATGCAAAGGGAGATATTTTCTTTTACAGAAATCGATTTTTAAGGACTACAACAAACGGCTGGTAGGGACTACAATGAGCTTCCTCCTGGGTTGGTGACATCACAGACCCTAAAATTTACATAAACCCTGCCCCCAGGAACACACAACTAAGGGTGTGAGGCCATGTTGCTTTAGAGAAGAGGATGAGTTGTTGTCGCTGTTTTTTACACCCCGTTAGAGAGGTTAAAATTAATTTTTAACACTGTTCCTGAACACTATAATTTCAATGCTTGTCTGTGCGCTGCACATCAGCTTCCAAAAGAGAGTACAATGCAGGCTATACGCACAAAAGCTTCTCATGAAAGACGTAGCCATTCCCATTTGGTCAGGACAATCTGTTGTTTATGAATCACAACTTGTAATGTCTTATTATTTGTAGTTGTTTTTTCTATTAGTTCCAATTATAAGCTTTATGTAGTTGCTATGATATTGATGT
Source organism: Gila orcuttii (assembly GCA_026230005.1). Lineage (NCBI taxonomy): Eukaryota > Metazoa > Chordata > Actinopteri > Cypriniformes > Leuciscidae > Gila > Gila orcuttii. The sequence goes on along the minus strand of JAPDVR010000020.1, from coordinate 36,910,288 downwards.
AGTGTTAGCTTTTGTAAGACTGTTCACCGCCTCTTAGGAAAATTATCCATGATTTTGTGATCGATTACTGTTTGTATTACCATAGTTTTCCGACAAATATGATTAAATGGTGGATAACATGGTATCTATAAGAAAATTATTTAAAAAAAACATACCAAACTTAAATGTCCTGTGAAATCCGTGTTTGCAAAGACCATGCTTGAAATCCGTTCTGCATGATCCTCTTGTTCGTTAACATTGTCAGGGTCTGAATCACGCTCGAAATGGTTTGAAATTGACGTCATCATTAATATTTACATATCAACAACAGTCAAGTCATCAAAACTATGAGATCACGCCAATAGAAAGCACATTTGAATATTTTATCATGTGGAAATATTTTATACAAGCAATAAGTCTCTTGCACAATAAGTCACTTGCATTGTGAATGTAGTAGTTAAAATAAGCACAGCCTTTAAAGGGATAGTTCACCCAAAAATGAAAATTGTGTCTTAGTGTAGTGGGTTGGTAAAAATGAATGTGCATATGTGTTTATTTTTGTTAGATTACTGAGAAAGACTGTTTATTAAGACGCATTCAGTATTACTGGGTTATGTATTAGACATAAGAGGGACGAATATGTGAATGTGAGGTGAAATATGAGAAAATATACTGTACATGTGAAAAGTTTATCATGTTGATTGTTATTGGATGAGAAAGTTTAAGTGAGTTTAATATGCGTTCGCAACTGGAAGTATCTAGATCCAAAATGGCGGTGTAAGCATGAGTGAGTTAGATCCAAAATGGCGACGTACATGTAAAACACAAGGAATGCGTGAAGCGAAATGCTATATTCATTTGTGACAGTTTAAAATGAGAGTAATGTCTCGTGAATGTTATTGTGATGTGAAATACATGATATTTGGTTGAAAACTCTGTAAAAGGAGAATGTATCTCTGAAAAGCCTGGATTAAAATGTAATATCTTTATTGAAATATGTTAATGTTGTTAATGCATTGAAATGAAGGGAAGCAGAGTCAATTAAATATTGTTGAAGACTGCAGCCAGTACTCCTGTTGTAGAGTGTCTCTTGTTATTATTCTACAGTGCTGGCCAGTATTGTACATTCAACTTACCCCCTCAGGCTTCCCACACTTGAGGCGGGTAACAATTACTTACACTCAAGTTGTTCCAAGCCTGTATGAATATTTCTCTTCTGCTGAACGAACACAATAGAAGATATTTTGAAGAATGTTGATAACCAAACAGTTGATTGGCCCCATTGACTTCCATAGTCTCTTTTTCCCCTCCATACTATGGAAGTAGACGCTGACCTCGTCTACTCCGTGCGTTTCTCAGCATTGGTCCCGAGCGTCCAGGTCACGATCAGCCATGATTTCATTCACTCCGGCTCCAACACACCACCACGAAGCCTGGGTGGTTCCACGGCAGCCGCGAGCCAGGACAAGAATCTTTTCGCCCCTCCCGGTTTTCGAGATCTCCACTCAGAACCGCTTCTCCCCTCTTTCGCGAAACGGAACGCGATGCTGTGATCATCGGCGATTCCATCGTCCGACACGTCCACGCTACGTTAGGTAAAAGTAAGGTGCACAGTCACTGCTTTCCTGGTGCTCGTGTTCTCGATATCACTGCGCGGGAAACTGAGATCTTGAACGGTGACGAGCGCGTCGGAGCTGTTGTGCTGCACGCGGGAGCTAACGACATTAGGCTGCGACAGACGGAGGTTCTGAAGAAAGACTTCAGGAGACTTATCGATACGGTACGCAGCACATCGCCTGAAACATCGATTATTGTGTCTGGACCGCTTCCTACGTACCGACGAGGGCATGAAAAGTTCAGTAGATTATTCGCGCTAAATGAATGGTTATTGTCATGGTGCAATGAGCAGAAACTGATTTTTGTAAATAATTGGAATCTGTTTTGGGAGCGACCAAGGCTCTTCTGCGCTGATGGCTTACACCCAAGTAGAATCGGGGCAGATCTTCTGTCGGATAACATCTCCAAGATGTTAAATACCATTTGACTAGTAACCAAAAATCCAAATCACAGTCTCTACTGCACCAATTTAATTGATATTAATACTAATGTAGAACATTGCATAGAAACTGTCTATTCCTCGTTTACTAAGATCAAATAATAAATCTACTGCGGGATCTAGAAAAAATCTAATTGTTATTAAAACAAAAAATCTCCCTATTAGTGAACAAAAACAATTTCTAAAGCTAGGTCTTCTAAACATTAGATCGCTCACACATAAGGTGGTTATTGTAAATGAAATGGTCACAGATAATAATTTCGATGTTCTGTGCCTTAATGAAACCTGGCTAAAACCAAATGATTATTTCAGTCTAAATGAGTCTACTCCGCCAGGATGCTGTTATAAGCATTAGCCCCGTCTGATCGGTTGTGGCGGCGGTGTTGCAACAATCTACAGAGATATCCTTAATGTTACTCAGAAAACTCGTCATAGGTTTAATTCGTTTGAAGTGCTTGTGCTAAATGTTACGATCTTAGATTTAAGAAAAAAATCCCTATTATCTCTAGCATTGGCTACCGTATATAGACCTCCAGGGCCTTACGCCAATTTCCTAAAAGAGTTTGCTGACTTTCTATCAGATCTTTTGGTCAACGTCGATAAAGCATTAATTATTGGAGATTTTAACATACACGTAGATAATTTAAATGATGCGTTAGGGGCTGCGTTTACAGATTTATTAAACTCCTTTGGGGTCAAGCAAAACGTCACCGGACCAACTCATCGTCTTAATCATACACTCGATTTAATTATATCATATGGAACCGATCCAACCGATATAGATATCATTCCACAAAGTGATGATGTCACTGACCACTACTTGGTAACTTGCATATTACGCACTGCTGTAATATGTCATGCTGCGCCACGTTATCGACCAGGTAGAACAATTCGTCCATCCACCATAGATCATTTCTCAAATAGCTTATCTGATTTGTCTCAGCTACTGCCTGAACCCAAACAAACAGATGAATTAGACGAACTAACTAGCACTATGAGCACCATTCTCTCTAGAACATTGGATATTGTTGCACCCATTAGATTAAAAAAGGTCAGAGAAAAAAGTACAGCACCATGGTACAATAATACTACGTATGTTTTAAAGAGAGAAACCCGTAATTTAGAGTGTAAATGGAAAAAAACTAATTTAGAGGTCTTTAGAATCGCATGGAAAGACAGTATGTCACTTTATAAAAAGGCACTTAAAACGGCCAGGGCTGAGCACCTCAGCAAATTAATAGAAAACAACCGAAATAATCCAAGGTTTTTATTTAATACCGTGGCTAGACTAACAAATAAACAGACGTCGTCTGAACAAAATACCTCGTTACAGTTTAGTATTAATGATTTCATGAACTTCTTCACCGAGAAAATTGAAAGCATCAGAATCAAAATCGTAAACGTTCGATCTTTGCTCGCGGCTTATAATTCGGCTGCAATAATCACCCCGCAAGAACAATTACAATGCTTTACAACCATAGAACAAAAAGAGTTAAATAAACTTATCACTTCATCTAAAACAACAACATGTTTATTAGATCCTATACCAACTGAACTACTGAAAGAAGTGTTAACTATAGTGGAAGAGCCTCTTCTCAATATTATTAACTCATCTTTATCTTTAGGTCATGTTCCAAGAACGTTCAAGCTGGCAGTTATAAAACCTCTTATTAAGAAACCACAATTAGATCCAAATAACCTAGCAAATTACAGACCCATTTCGAATCTTCCATTTATGTCAAAAATATTAGAAAAAGTTGTGTCCGCCCAAATCTGCTCTTTCTTGCAAGAAAACGACATCTATGAAAAGTTTCAGTCTGGATTCAGGCCACATCATAGCACTGAAACTGCGCTTGTTAGAATCACAAATGATTTACTTTTAGCTTCGGACCAAGGCTGTATCTCAGTACTAGTTTTACTTGATCTTAGTGCTGCGTTCGATACTATAGATCACACAATACTCTTAGATCGACTACAAAATTACACTGGTGTCCAAGGACAAGCATTAAGCTGGTTCAGGTCATACTTATCTGACCGCTACCATTTCGTCTACTTAAATGGAGAAAAATCTATTATAACTTCGGCAAACTATGGAGTGCCGCAGAGATCTGTGTTAGGCCCTTTATTATTCTCAATATATATGCTGCCACTTGGTAATATTCTAAGGAAACATGGAATTAGTTTCCATTGTTATGCTGATGACACTCATATATATATTTCATCACGGCCAGATGAATACGCTAAATTATCCAAATTGACAGATTGTGTTAAAGATATAAAAGATTGGATGACGGGTAATTTTCTTTTATTAAATCCAGACAAGACAGAGGTAATACTTATCGGTTCTAAAAACCATCCACAAAACCTTTCACAGCACGACTTTAACATAGTAGGATGCCCATTTACTTTATCCGCTACAGTAAAAGACTTGGGTGTTACATTAGACTGCAACCTGTCTTTTGAAAAGCATATTTCATATGTTACAAAAACGGCCTTTTTCCACCTCAGAAACATTGCTAAGCTACGTAATATGCTATCAGTCTCTGATGCAGAAAAGTTAGTTCATGCATTCATGACCTCGAGACTAAATTACTGTAATGCTTTATTAGCTGGTTGTCCTGCATCTTCAATAAACAAGCTACAGTTATTCCAAAATGCAGCCGCTAGAGTTCTTACTAGATCAAGAAAATATGATCATATAACACCGATTTTATCATCACTTCATTGGTTACCTATAAAGTTCCCTATTAAATACAACGTATTGCTTTTGACTTATAAAGCTCTAAATGGTTTAGCTCCAGTCTATTTAACGGATCTTCTATCGCCTTACAATCCATCGCACTCTTTAAGATCACTAAATTCAAGGCTTCTGGTCATTCCTAGGATATCCAGATCCACCAAAGGAGGCAGAGCATTTTCACATTTAGCTCCGAAGCTCTGGAATAGCCTTCCTGATATTGTTCGTAGCTCAGACTCGCTCTCCCAGTTTAAAACTAGACTGAAGACGCATCTATTTAGCCAGGCATTCATATAAATTTTTTATCTTAAAGTTACTGTAAATTCGGCCTCTAGTTCATAAACGCCCCCGACTGAGCCTGGGTTCTCCCAAGGTTTTTTTTCTCCATTGGGTCATCTGATGGGGTGTTAGGACACCATTAGGTCACTGGATGGAGTTTTTCGGTTCCTTGCCACTGTTGCCTTTGGCTTGCTCAGTTGGGGATATTCAAATTAATTAACCAATCATACCATTGATCAGCTCTACCAAACTTGGATGTCTTTTTTCCAGTAATAAACAAACATTGTTAAGTTGTTTTGATTGATACTGTAAAGCAGCTTTGATACAATCTGTATTGTGAAAAGCGCTATATAAATATATTTGACTTGACTTGACTTGACTTGACTTGAAGTCAATAGCTACTGTTTGATATAATCTCTTTAATATAATGTTTAGACACCTAATTTAAACATTAAGTTTGTGATTACATGCCCGTCACTATTTTCAGTGGAATAATACATCATCATACTTCTTGTGCTTGTGGCTTTGGAGTAAAGCAACATCTCTGTCCTCATTGGGTTGAGTTGTTGTTGCTCTCCTTTTAGGCTTTTTTTAACCTGCACTGTCAAGAAATGGTCTGAAATAACAAGAACTGACAAGTAATTATACGCAGAACTCTCCTCATTCGTCTCCAATTATCCCTCAACACCTCAAGCTCAGACCAATTATTTCAAATTGTGCTGCTTTGTCTCGGATTTTCTTGTCTTGTTTTGCTGAGGAAAAGCGTTCATTAGTGTTAATCGGACACATGTTTGTGTGCTGGTCAATAGTATGAATATAGTTTAAAAGGCTTGTTTCTGAACTCTTCTCAGATTTATTTCCATAAAAATCATCCTTTGTTTTACTTAAAATGCCCTTTTTTAAAAGAGAATGCTTTGATAGTAAACAGATTTCAAGTTGAGCTCTAATAAATTAGTCCGTTTTGAAAGAATGCAAAGTTTTCAGTGCAGAATAAAATAATATAAAATGTTGATAATAAATTGCTCTTAAAGTACTCCTATCATGCTTTTTCAGATATTACCTTTGATGTGTTGTTGTGTAATAGAGTTGTTTGTGAATGTAAAAGGTCAGCAAAGTTTCAAAGATTATGAAGTTATTGTCTCCTAAAAGAAAGAAGCTATTCTGAACTGCCTGAAAGAAGTCGTCAGTAATTCCAGTCTTGATTCCTGCCCCAAGTACATTGTCTACTTTGACCCTCAAACACTGTAGTTGTAGTGGAGACTGGAAGAGTTTGGTTTGTGTTGACGACATGTCAAGAAGACACTGTTTTCTGTGTTGCAAAACCAAATCCACTTTGATGCATTTCCATAGGATGAGGACTTGCTCGAATTGATATGATAAAACCGACACCATCATTACTGTTCGTGTCACTGTGTATCAAATGCTGAGGAAGAGCTGAAATTCAGATATGGTAATGGACAGTTGGTTTCCGATACGTACTGTAAGTGGTAGACCAATCACAAAAGACTGAGCCATCTGACCAATCAGAGCAGAGTTGACCAATCACAACACACTGGGCCATCTGACCAATCAGAGAAGAGTAGACCAATCACAACAGACTGGGCCATCTGACCAATCAGAGCAGAGTAGACCAGTCACAACAGACTGAGCCATCTGACCAATCAGAGCAGAGTAGACCAATCACAACAGACTGGGCCATCTGACCAATCAGAGCAGAGTAGACCAATCACAGCAGACAGAGCCATCTGACCAATCAGAGCAGAGTAGACCAATCACAGCAGACTGAGCCATCTGACCAATCAGAGCAGAGTAGACCAATCACAACAGACTGGGCCATCTGACCAATCAGAGCCGAGTAGACCAATCACAACAGACTGGGCCATTTGACCAATCAGAGCAGAGTAGATCAATCACAACAAACTCTCGGAAAAAAAGGAGTTTAAAGAGACTGAATCCTCTTTCGAATTGTTTCAGACACTGTGAGAAATTAGGTGATGCTGCAAATGTATATTATGAGAAATTTAAAGTGCAAGGATGCAAACCTGTTGTAGGAGACATAACACAATTAAGAGCCTTTAAAATAGCACAATATGGAAACTTTAAGAATAAAAACATATTTTAATGTTTTAAAGGTTTTAAAAGTACAAATATTCCATTTATTTCATAAATAGGTGACCGCTTATATAAAGAAGAAGCCCTCGTTGAATCCCCCCATCAATGCAGATCCGTGACCAGTTTTTCTCTTTCTCTTACAAAGCTTACGATGTGTAGTTGTGACAGGAACATTGGTCCAAGATTAGTGTAAAATAACATCTATAAGGGGCCGAATAAGACAATTTAATTTCCCTTGTGAGCATCCATTTTGTTTTCCCTTTCTTTCACTCTCTCTTTCTCTACCTGCTGGATTATTGGATAAAAGAGAGCGACACAGCAAAACACTGGCTTCTTTTTATGAATTCCCAATCTAAATGTCACTGTGACCCACTGTAGCGCTGGGCTATGTGGGCAGGCAAACACCGCTGGGCGGCTGTTTCGCGCCGACTGCCGAATCTCCTCAGGATCTCGTCTGAGTGAGCAGGAAATGACAGCGAACACGATGCTGGGGACCTCGGAGAGGTCAGCTCCGACTCGTCCAACAGATTGTCTCTGACACGACACACACATATATACATTCACAGGCTCATGCCAGAAATGCAGCTGCTCTTGTAGCCGTGTCTCCGTGTGACATACGTTATCATAAGCGCTCTGAGTGAAGGGTATAAAATGGAGCCACATTTTGACTTCATGCACTAAACCTTGGCCGAACAAATAATGCAAATAGCGAGGAACTGAAATATTAAGGACTGAACATTCAGAAATAACTGAATGTGAAAATTAAAAAATATATATTTTTTGTCACATCCTTAAGTCACTACATTGTGAGACTTTCTTTTTTACTTTTTTACTTTCTTTTTTACATTAGGACTTTATACCTCATAATTGCAACTTCATTTTTTATATGCGTGATCATCTATCTTTTTAATCAGTTTTTCTACACTATTTTTTGTAATTCCGACTTTATATCTCACAATTGGTTTGTATTAAATATTTGTTTGCGCATTTGCGACCGATTATATTGCACAAAGTAGAGTAGAAGATAATTTAAGAGTCATATTCACTCTTTACTATATGAATTTCTATTTCCGAAATAAAATGTTTTATTACATTATGACTTTATTTTCGGTTGTGATCTCATAATTTCAACTTTGTATCTCACAATTACATTTTTATTTATTTTAATTGCGATGTCTCAAGTTGCGTTTGCAACTTACTTTTTTAATAGTTCTCACTTTATATCATACAACATGACTATATCTCACAACTATGACTGTTTCTTGTAATGCGACTTTGTTTTAAAATTGTGACCAAATATTCATAATTTATACATTTCTCTCATCACTCCACACCAAATTACTTTCATATTCTCATTATATGGCTCATAATTTATCATAATATGGCTTCTCATATATTCATTATTGCAACCTTTTCATATTTTTGACCTTCTACATCATGATTTCAACAAATGTCTTGTAATTACTATGTAATAACTTGTAATAACTATGTAATTCACAATTGTGACTATTTCTTGTAATTTTGCCTTTATATTTCAGAATATGGGTTTTATTATCGCAACTTTTTTGCATTTGTGACAGATAATTTCAACTTTATTTCACTATACCCCACTGTATGACTCTCTCGCAATCGCGACTATTTACTGTAAAACGACTATCTCTTACAATTGCGAATGTAGGTCTTAAAGTTGCTACTATGACTTTATGTGAATGTGTAAAAATGGATGAAAAGGTATAAATGCAACTTCATGCATGATTCATACAAAAACACCTTTATTTGCTACATGGACCATAAAGTTGAAAGCTCACAATTTTCCAGAAAGTAACCTAAAGATTCACTTTCATTACATGAACAGCCAAACTATATGAAGGTGTTCATCCACATCCAAATTTGGCATTGTAGTGCAGCTCACAGAGAAAAGGGTCGCCCACCAAAACAAGCTTGCACGACTTTGAGACAAATACGCCCCAGTGACAGTGGGAGTTACATAGGCTTTGATTTATTTTGAGAGCCTACTTAAGCAATGCAGGCACCAGAACACAAACATTCAGCTGGAGGCCAAAGAAGCATTGAAAGTATCAATCGTACACTGCACTGCCACTTAAACTTTATCGCCATCCATATTTTTACCAGTTAGGGAACATTAGAGAAGTGAAACAAAACCCCTGTTGTTCTTCAGGCTCAGCGTGGACCGAGGACAGACCGGCCACTCCTGGGAGAGCGGCCAGTTCTTGCGCCTTTAAGCCATAAAAGAGCGCATGACTTATGAATGTCTGGTGTTAAAGAAAGATGGAGAAAGAGAAAAGGAGATCGATATTTAGGTTGATGCAGTTGGCAGCCTTCAAACGTGGCAGCTGGAGACAGGGCCTTGGACACTTGGGGGGGGGGATGGTGTCAAATTTACAATGCTGAAAGCCACGAAAATCCCCATAAACCATTGAAGCCCATTGTATTACACCCTCCCACTGCATTCCTCTTTAAAAATAAAGGTGATGGAGGATGAAGCTCAGAGCACAATAGCTAAAAGGAGAAATAGCCCGAGCTTTAAATATATCGCTCTGCAGGGACACAACTGTTGAGCTGAGGACCTCCGCAAACAGCGAGACGTAAAGTCCTTCAGGAGCGTATCTGAGAGGACGTGTCACAGAGAATTAATAAAACTGTCTTAAGCCGTTCAATTTTAATTAAGAGCCGGAGGGGTCTGTGAAGTGAGTTTTAAAGTGAAATGATTCCACCCCCTTCTTAGTCCAGCCCAGACCTTAGCCTAACCCCAAGGACGGCCTTCACCGAAAATGCATTCTGACATGCAAATAAAACCGCCAGTCAAAGGGCATGTTTGACGCTCCTGACAGAATACGTTGTGAGGGTTTAAAAGTAGCTTGGTCTCTTTCTAGAGACGATTTTCCACAGTCAAACTCGCTTAGATGGGCCAAGCTGCGTTTCTTTAGCGTGAGCCGTATTGCGACGGCACTATTTTTAGAACAGCTGATGTATTTCCTTTATTATTTTAAGCAATGAGACAACCATCACAGATTTTATATATATATATATATATATATATATATATATATATATATATAACAACCTCCCATTGCTTCACAAATGCCATAGTACCTTCGTCCATACAAATTCATACACGTGTTTAAGGACTATTTCACCCAAAAAATTATCGACTGTCATCATTTACTCAACCTTATGCTTTTGAAAACCTGAACGGACTTTCTACTTCTGTGTAACACAAAAGGAGAAATTTTGAAGTATGTGCTGGTCGCTCTTTTACACACAAGCTTCGAAAAGGACGCAAAAAAGTGGTTGAAAAGACTCTTGCACTATTCCAAGTCTTCTTAAGCCACATGACAGCTTTTCGTGACATTCAGATACAAATTTAAGTCATTATTCACTGGAAACCTTGATGTCTATCTTAGCTCTTCTAGGTACACCTGTCAAAAGTTTGAAATAATTATGTATTTGATCAAAGAAGACACACAATTTTCTTCTTAATTATTCCAACCCTTTGGCCAGTACAGTCGTTTGAATTGGATCTTATCAATTCATTGTTTTATCGGTGACACTTTATTTTAGGGTTTAATTCTCGCTATTAACTAGTTGCTTATTAACATGCATATTACTAGCATATTAGATGTTTATTAGTACTTATAAAGCACATATTAATGCCTTATTCTGCATGACCATATTCTACATCCCCTAATCCTACCCAATACCTAAACTTAATAACTAACTTACTAACTATTAATAAGCAGTAATTAGGAGTTTATTGAGGCAAAAGTCATGGTTATAGTGATTATGTTCCCCATACTAATGTGTTACCGTTTGATCTAATTCACGAAACTGATTTAAACAATTGATCCATGAAAACAGCGACCAGCACATTATTCAAACAGTCAAACAGGTTTGATTAGAATAATATGAGGGTAAATAATGAGGGAATTTTCATATTTGTGCGAACTGTTTATTTAAGAACCTGCCATTTCAAAAGGATAGATTCATTCTTCAAGTCTCAATCTAATTCTAGAAGCTGTAGACGAGGGTGAGAGGACAGGGAGAGGTAAAGAGATAGAGAGAGGGTTGTTTTTCCTCCTCGCGACAGTAATGTCATCTCCCTGAGGACTTGGAGGCAGTTGCAGACTGCCTTCTCTTGCCTGCAGCTTCCCAGCTGACATGAGCCAGACAGACAGACGTAGGTCGATAATAACGGCACAAGCAACTCTCTTCCGTAACGGCAAGCTACGCCTCTGAGAGACGCTGTAGGAAAGACACAAAACACCAAGAGAAGTGGTTAAGATGTGAGAAGACTGTGGCGAAACAGCCTTAGGAGAGAGAACACATCTGTGAGGAGCAGTGACAACACCAAACATCTCCATCCAACCCAGAAGCCCTTCTTTATGGGAGCTTGTTTCCGACATGGAATAAAAAAAATAAAAAGGTCATTGAAACTTTTTATCCACACATTTTGACTTTTTTTCTCTGAATTTCACAATTCTGACTTTTTTTCTCTGAATTTTGAGTTTACATCTCACACAGTATGTAATTTTTTGAGTTTACACCTCAAAATTTTGACTTTTTACTTGTAGTTCTGACTTTTTGTTCTGAATTCTGAATCTAAATTTTTTACTATTTTTTCTTTGAGCTCTAAGTTTACATCTCACACTTTTTTCCTCAAAATTCTGACTTTTTTTCTAGCAATTCTGAGCTTGCATCTCACAATTTTGACTTTTTCTAAAAATTCAGACCTTTTCCCTTCAGAATTCAGTTTACATCTCAAAATTTTGACTTTTTCAACGCAATTCTGACTTTTTTTTCGCAGATTTTTGAGTTTGCATCTCGCAATTTTTACTTTTTCTCAAAATTCAGTTTACACCTCACAATTTGGACTTTCCTCACAATTCTGACTGTTTTCTGGCAGTTACAATCTCACAATTTTTTTTTTCTCAGAGTTTTGAGTTTACATCTCACAATTTTTACTTTTTCTCAGAATTCCGTTTACAACTAAATTTGTACTTCTTGCAATTTGAACTGTTGTCTCGGAATTCAGTTTACATCTCACAATTTTTACTTTTTCTTGGAATGCAGAGTTTAAATCTTGCAATTTTGACTTTTCTCATCAGAATGGCAAATTTATACCTCACACTTGCCTATTAACATCTCACAATTCTGACATATTTTTATCTAAATATAGAAAAAGAAATTCTAAATTGTGTGGCGGAAATAAGCTTCCAAAAAGAAAGGGAAAATATAAAAGAAATAAGTCTTTATATGTAAATGGTCTGAAATACCATAGTACACAAAGTACTCTACTCACCTGTGAGTCTGCGATTAGGAAAATGAACAGTCCCTCCAGACACCTGCTCCAAAACACTGGCAAGAACTTGAAATAGTCACCTAGCCAGAACCAGCTAAAAGACAGAATGAAAAGGGGAAAATGAGGGTGACTTTGGATCCATTATGAGCAATGCTCGATCCCTGCTGGGATAGATTTGGCCTGACATTTTTACATAGCAATTACCACGTTTTTCTTCTCTTTCATTCTTTCTGTCCAGTGCTGTCATGTGATATTGATGGCTCAGCCTCGCATGGTTTAAATCAGACGTATATCAGGCTCAATCTGGGGAAAACACATGGTGATGGTTTTGATTCAACTCTAATAGAAACTTAATACGTTCATGAATGACAAACAAGATGCCACCTGATCTCTGGCGACGGGAAAAGAAACACATCAAATGCATCACTGAAATTGCGAAACTCAGAGACTCTTTTTTTTCAGGATTTGCTCTTTGATCATTTTGCCATCACATGCCATGAAGATTTTCAACATATTTACAGATTTACCATGTATAGGTTGATGATGCATCATCCAATGTACTATTACGGGAAATAAATGGAAACATTTGTTAATTTTGTCAGAGCCCAAATTCACAAACCACAAACTGGGGTAAGATGACCCCTCACTCAAGGCAAACTGCCCTCTGATTGATGTTTGCAGAGCATGTAACATTTCTGAAAAGGTTAATAATTTAGTATTTTGATGTTTGCAATAATGTGCAATGCATCCATGTAAAGTATTACATCAAATATACTACATCAAGTAAATTAACACTTTGACTATTTATTTGAACAAACAAATTAGACAAATAAGGTCAGGTAATCACAATTAATTATTACAAGGAAGTGAGGCCATCATAATATTTATTGTTAGTAAAATATTAAAACATGTTAAATAAATAAATAAATAAGGTGCAGAAATTGTATTTAAAAAATATAAAATAACAATAAGGTTAACATTATTAATAGCATTAACAATATTTATCATTTAATATCTTAGATAATTTTATAATATTATAATGTAAAATATTAATATTAATACAATTAATCAATATTTGTATTGAAATTGCAAAGTATTTTAGTAGAAAATAAAGGAGAGACATTTAACATTTGAAATAAATAACTCATAAATTGGTGAAAATATGTTTATTTAATGTGAAATATTTTACAATCAAATAAAGGAGATGGGGTTATAATATTTATTATTTATGTATTAGATAAATTATATATATATATACACTTTTATTTAAAAATATTTTACAATAAAATAAAGGAGGTGATTTAATCATATTTATTATTTATTTATTAAATACATTTATAATATTAGAATTGATTAGATATTAAAATAAATAAATACATCAATGAAGGAGGTGAGATGATTGTAATATTTCTTATTTTTTTAAATATTTTATTTATATTCACCTCACCTCCTGCAAAGCATGTTCAGTGTATGACTGTATGTAAACTTGAGCTACTGTGTACATGGTGCATTTTATTATCATAGTATGTTAAATATCCTCAGGCTTTGTAGCCATAACTATTACTGTACTTTAACATTTGCAATATTCTCCATCTTTGCTGCAGCTTCTTTGGACTGAGTGGAAATTGAGTTTAGCCTGTTTGTTTAACGATTGCGTTTAATGAGCCTCTTAACTGATTGTTTTTATGCTATATAACACAGATTTTTATCGTTTGGTTGGAAGAGAGTGATACTCATGTAAAATCCAATGAAACTTTACCTTCTGTAATTCATTTTTATTTCACATTTTAGTTGAATATTTTATGTTGCATATGTTGCAGGTACCGAAATGCCAATGGTCCATTGGCATTTAAAAACAGTTTTAATTGGCCGCTTCGAAATTTTCCTCACTGCGGGACAGTCTGCAGTGCAATTTAGTGGGAATATTCAGAAAAGGATCGTTTATAAGCAAGTTTGACTCCAAAAGTAGGCGAATTTATGAATACTGAAAAGGCCTCTTTTGTGAAACGCTGATGTCTCGGTTTACGACCTCACAGAAGCAATTTCATCCCCATCCTTGTGAATAATATTCCTTGGCTTTCAATCCATATGATTCATAATTATTTGCATGTATCGTTTCTTGTTTCTCTATACAGCTAATAGAGCGAGGATTAAAATGACTCATTTCGGATTTCATCCAGTTTATTGCCTGTTAAATGTAGCTGTCAGACCCAAAGGATTCAAAACCATTGCGGGAATACGATCCCTGGCATGCTAATAAATCCCTATTTTAGACGTGATTTATTTATTTATTTTTTTAATCACCTAAACTTGACAAGCTTCTTGCGAGAATTACCCGTGATTAAAATCCCCTGCAATTTCATACTTTGTTCTACCACGATTGTCACATTATAACACTGTTCGGGCAATTACTGCCTCTTTCACTGGGGAATTATGCTTGCATTTCATTAAAATAAGAGCGGCAGGAATAATCGTGTGTCTCTTTTTCTTCATTTCATCTGTATTCTGCTTCTTGCACTTCTTTCCATATCTGAGAGACGCTGGAGCAGAGGAACAAACATGCTGATGATAAATGAAATGTGTTTGAAATGACAAAGAAAGCATCGTCAAGGGGAATCCAGGAATCCGTTTTTACTGTAAGGGAAATGAAGTGTGTGTCGTTGTGCGGGAAGAGCTCGACTGTAGTGTTGAGATGAACGACATTACTGACAGACTTGATTTGGGAAAGGCTGTCAAACAAAAAATACTCTTTAACTAATGTTTTACAGGTTGTATTGTGTTTCTGTTGGTAAATAGTTCATATGTTTGTTAATATGATTTTTTAAAAAATCAAAATGTTTGAAAATGAGGTACAGTGGATAGCATAAGAACCCATGCTAAAGTTGACTAAAAAAAGGAATAAAAAATCCTCTTTTGGAAATTGATATTAATGCCTTAATTTAAAAAATGAGGAAAATTCCAATCTTTAAGGACACCAATTGTCTTTATGAATGAATAATGTATTGTAAATAAATAAATGTTCTTCCTTAAAATACCTAGAGATTGGCATGGTGTTATTTCAGTTAGGCTAATAGCTGATATGATTTGCATTGAGAGATGATCTTATGGAAAGTGCCCCATGCCAATCTCTAGGTGTGGTGAAGGGTGTGTGATGATGTGGGATATTTTATTTTCCAAAGGCCAAGGGAACTTTATCAGGACACATAGTATCCTGGATCCATGAAATAACCGGCCTTTAAAAATAAAAATCTGCCTGCCTCTATGGGAATTTAACATAGGGGTGTCCTGACTTACGCAACCTGTATTTTAAGGAAGAACATTTATTTATTTGCGATACATTATTCATTCACAAAGAAAATTGGTGTCCTTAAAGGTTGGATTTTTCCTCATTTTTTAAATTAAGGCATTAATATCAATTTCCAAAAGATGATTTTTTATTTCTCTTTTTAGTCAACTTTAGCATGGGTGTGTTCACTTATACTATCCACTATATGTTACAGTTTGACAACACAGTTTTTCTCAGTCGCTTTGGTGCATTTCTCAAATCATCCTTAATATTTGCAAAGAAGTATGTGCATTCTCAAAACAATTCGTACAAACAGCACCACACATTGGATTACCTGCAAAAGCCTGTAACTTACTCCAAACCTTTACTTCATCTCTCAAAAGTAAGTATTTATGTCAATGAACACATCAGTGCCATCAGAAGGAAAAGTCCTTGTGTCATTTGTTCACAAACAAGATAGTCAAAATGCTTAATCATGTTGTCAATAAAACACTGCACTCTGTTAGTATTACCTGATGTAAACTACAGTATGGCAATAGTTTGGAGTTACTGTATTGAAATGTACAAAGCTGCGCTTCTTCTGTATGCCATATATCCATTTCAAAAGTATAAATTTACACACTACTGTACATGAGTTATTGATTGAAAGAGTCTGGATAGGATTCACAGTTACACTTTTACTAGTGGTCTGACAAAAAAAAACCATTAAAATATTATTGTGATATAGAAAAGAAAAAGAAATAGGGGCACAGAGATCCCTTAGGCTTTGCTTCTGCATGCAGAGCTGTATATATACTTCATGAGATGCATCTTCATCTTCATATCATCTTCATGAGATGAGGTTCATGAGATGCAACTTTGAGCTGTTTGAGAGAACTGGTTTCTCAGTATTTGATCTACATTCTCTTCATTAGTCAAAGTCAAGATTCACCTAATTCATCAATTCATGGCACAGTTACAAAAAGTCTAATAGAAATGTGTAGAAAATATGCTTGACAGTTTATGACAAGTAGATCACACATTTTGCATTTAATGACTTATACGATGAACTAATGACTAGATGTTTTGAGGGGTAAGAATATTGCACAGAGAACTATTTAATACATTTTGAGCAACATGGCATTAGCAACTGATAATGTAGGAAACCGCAGACAATTGTACTCAATTGCATGAATGTACCAAAGCAATCGCAACTAGTTCAAAAGAATGAGAAACTGTTTTTATGACGTGCACAAGTGACTAGATATAGTGTGGAGATTGAACAAGTAGTTTTGAGAATTTCATTTCTGATCTGAGAAATGCACCAAAGCGACTGAGAAAAACTGAAAAATAAACAAATAAATAACTTTAGTTAAGGTTATTATATTTTTTTAATAAATAAAAATAAAATACTCAGGCGATGTAATTATAATAAGAAATAACAATAAAATAATAAATTATTATTGTTAATAAAAAATTACCAAAATTATTATTATAGATAGATAGAACGATAAATATTTAAAATGAAAGAACGATAGATAGATAGATAGATAGATAGATAGATAGATAGATAGATAGATAGATAGATAGATAGATAGATAGATAGATAGATAGATAGATAGATAGATAGACATACACTAGATAGATAGATAGATAGATAGATAGATAGATAGATAGATAGATAGATATAGATAGATAGATAGATAGATAGATAGATAGATAGATAGATAGATAGATAGATAGATAGATAGATAGACAGACAGAGATAGATATACACTAGATAGATAGATAGATAGATAGATAGATAGATAGATAGATAGATAGATAGATAGATAGATAGATAGATAGATAGATAGATAGATAGATAGATAGATAGATTTTTTTTCTCTAAAAAAGTGTAAAATTATAACTGCTGGGTGGAATGATAATATATGGTATATAGATGGTATGACTCTGTGATGTAGGAATGTGAAAACTGGTAGAGATTTCTATTCACCCTCTCTCTCTCTCTCTCTCTCTCTCTCTCTCTCTCTCTCTCTCTCTCTCACACACACACACACACACACACACAGACACACACAGACACACAGACACACAGACACACACACACACACACACACACACACACACACACCATCTGTGCTGCCAGAGACCGTTCAGGCCGCCTTGACATGGGAGCAAAACATGCCATCAGAGAGACAGTTTGATTTAGCCCTTAACATGCTGTGCTTTTGTAGACATTAAACGCCGTGAGCCGAGTTTCTATTTATTCACGTTCTGCAGGAAATCAAAATGACATGTGCCTCACAGAGTCAACATGAAGATACCGAAACCCTTCCCGCCTTCAACCGCCGGAAACTGGAGACTGTCGACCGGCTGTAGAGGAACAGTTCACACAAGACTCGCTGAAACACTGCTACTGTTTACTCAGCCTCAACCTGTGTGTCTGTTCAAGCTGTGACGCGGTAGTCACTAACTGTGGAAAAGAGGAGACACAACATTCTTCAAAATATCTCAATATAAATCTATAGATGCAGGTCAGGAAATTATATTTCTTTGAAAAATATTATAATATTTTTTAGATATTAAAAAGAATAAATGAATGAGTAGATCAATGCAGGTGATGTAATAATAAACAATTTCAATAAAACAACAAATAAATAAGCAAATGCAAGTGAGTTAATAATAAACAATATCAATAAAACAATAAATAAATAAATGTAGGTAAGGTAATAATAAACAATATCAATAAAAAAACAAATAAATACATACATATATAAATAAATGCAGATAAGGTGATTAATAAATTAATAAATGCAGGTGTGTTAATAAGCAATATCAATAAAAAAACTAATAAATAAAACAAAACAAAACAAAAAATAAAATAAAATAAGTAAATAAATAAATAAATTGAAGGGGTAGTAATAATGATAAACAATATCAATAAAACAACAGATTAATGAAACAAAAATAAACCAAATAAATAAATGTAGGTTAGGCAAATAAAGTAAACAAAATATGTGTTATTGTAAATAAATAAATAAAAGCAGGTGAGGTATTTATAATAAACAATGACAATAATAAAACAAAATAAATAAATATGTATTACAGAACAAAGGTAATACGGTTTGGAACAAGGATGTTTGAAAGCGTAAGTTCTCATTAATTGCATTTAGTCAGCATATCGGTTTTAAAAATGTTTAAATACAGGTGGGGCCATTCTAATAACCGACAACAATAAAACCACAAATTAATAAAAGAAAGAAAAAAAGGTTTCGGAACAACATGAAAATAAACGATACATAATAAATTAACTTGCATTTTTGGTTGAACTATCCCTTTAAACTAATCAATTAGACAGTTTCTCGAGCAGAATATTGATCTTATATCAAAACGAATTCCAGTTCCTCTCATTTGACAAATTGCTCGCGACGGGGGTCCTGAAATCAGTCAGTGTTGATGCCAAATGCACAGGGAGATAAAAGGAGAGCAGGGCCAGTGAGATCATGTGATATTCAGCTCACAATGAGTCACTGATACTACAGTAAAATACTGTACTGTCTGTCAGACTGCGGAAACATTCGAGGACATTTCTGATAGCAGTCCTCCTTTTCAATAAACAAAAAGACACATTTTGATGTAACAAAAGACAAGTAATCCACGGAAGTGAGTTAAAAAAAGGAATAATTTCATGTAGGCTATTCACCAGTGGTTTCGTCGATGGCGTAGCTCCCCCTAGAGGAGAAGATGGGAGTTATGGAAATAAATAAATCCATCCATCCATCCCTCCTCCTTCTCTTTCTGTGCCATAGAAAAGCTCTAAGCAGTCTTGTCAGGGCATAATCACAATCTCGCTAAGCAGCCTTGCGGTTTTATTACAAAAACGGAAGACAGACATTCATTTCGGTATAAAAGCTAAATTCGAAACCCAGAGCTGAGACTTTCCCCTGATTACTGACGCGTCAAGCTGACAGATAGACTCGCGTTCATTCACTCCATTGAGGACTGACTGTATCAACAGAACAGGCCTTTAGGAGCTAAAGGATATAACATGAGGGACTCGGTAACTATTCCCCGCTCTCGTTTGCTGATCAATAATCTGACGCCCTCTTACTTCATCTTCCCCAAATCCTGCAATCCCTAATGAGCATGGGAATGTGTGTGGGAAGCGGAAATCCTAAGCAAACCTGCATGCTGCTATATTTGTTTATGAGTCAATGACATATACAATGTCCCAAATATTCTAAAAAAAAAAAAAAAAATGTCTTCTAAAAAACTAGAACCAAATACTTGTACAAATGTATCGTTTGTATGCATGTTAGTTTCGAATGGCTTTAATTGTTTGTACTAAAATAAATACATTAACGCATAATCAAATGCATAGATAAATTAGCAAACACATAAATGTATAAATGCATATATTAATAAATAAATAAATGCATAAATAAGTAAATACGTGCGTACATAAATGTATGAACAAATAAATGCACAAATGTGACCCTGGATCACAAAACCAGTCAGAAGTCGCACGGGTATATTTTATGGCAAAAGGCAAAAATACAGTGTATGGGTCAAAATGATTGATTTTTCTTTTAGGCCAAAAATCATTAGGATATTAAGTAAAGATCATGTTCCATGAAGATATTTTGTCAATTTCCTACCGTAAATATATAAAACATTTATTTTTTGTGAGTGAATGCAGCACAATCGGGAACATAAATGGAAAACTTTAAAGGCAATTTTCTCAATGTTTTGATTTTTTTGCACCCTCAGATTCCAGATTTTCAAATAGTTGTATATCGGCCAAATATTGCCCTATCCTAACAAACCATACATCAATGGAAGGCTTATTTCTTCAGCTTTCAGCTGATGTATACATCTCAATTTAAAAAAATTGACCCATGCGACTGGTTTTGTGGTCCAGGGTCACAAATAAATAAATAAATGCATAAATAAAGAAATAATTTCATAAAAATGCATAAATAAACTAATACATTAAAAATAAATAAATGTATAAATAAATAAATAAAAAATATAAATATGGACAAATAAATAAATGCATAAGTAAATGTATAAATAAATACATTTGTAAATAAATAAATGACAAAATGCATAAAAAAATAAATGTGTGCATAAATGTATTTATGCATTTATAAACTTATTTATGCATTTATTTATTTAAGCACTTATTTATTTAGTCCCTTATTTTTGAACTTATTTATTCATTTATGCATTTATCAATGCACTTATTTATTCATTCATTTATGCACTTATTTATTTATTCATTGATGCATTTATCAATGCACTTATTTTTGCTGGTATTTATTTATGCATGCATGCAAAAATGAAGAGCATAAATAAATGTATACCTACATACACAAATACAATATTCATTTATTTTAACCACTTTGAGGTGCTACCACATGTTTAAAACATTCATCTTAATTCTCTTTATTGTTATGTATTATTCATCACGAGATATCATTGTACTGCTAGGCTGCAGAAAGGTGTTGGATGTTGAAATGACTGGGCATCAACGCTGACACTAAACTCTCCAATAAAGTGCAACCTTGATTCACTGATGCCCAAGCGTTAAAGTTTTCTCAGGTTGAATCTGGCTCGTAAACATCAGTGACAAGCTTTACGCTCTCATGAGGTCAACAGCATCGTTTTATTGCTTTGTAAAGTTTAATGTTTGCATTGTAAAGCTGGAAATATCGAATAAAATCTGGGAGCAGACAGAGTAATGCCCTTCTCAACCTTGTGTGTGGCATGGAAAGCGAAAGCTTAAGACACTGCTTTGTATTGTCTAGAATTGCTTTTCTGTGAATAAGTATCTGAGGTGAACTGGTCTGCAGGAAACATCCACTGAAAGGCCCGTAATGTTATAGGGAGACGGTAACCCTCCTGATCTATGTTTCCTTGACATTCTTATGTAGTCCACGTCCCGTGTGCGAGATGTATACTGAAATACTTCCTTCAAAAAGGCAAGTGATGTGAAACTGTATTTAACGCACTTGTTTGTATACGTCTAGACGTTGGACAGGAGAACAACAATAAGAAAGGTTTCAAATGGCATTTACAGCTGATGGTGTTTAGAATATCATTTTTTTTTGCCCTTTTTAGTAGACATTTTTTCATGGAGTCACTGGGATTTAGGTTAAAAAAAATAGTATTTAGGGTTACATATTACAGTTGTGACATAAACTCTAAACAAAACAAAACAACACACAAAACATCAATATATATATATATATATATATATATATATTTATAACTATTTGGGCAATTGAGATGATTAAATGAAATGAAATGAAATGAAATGAAATGAAATGAAATGAAATTAAATTAAATTAAATTAAATTAAATTAAATTAAATTAAATTAAAATGAGAAAATACCTTCAGGAAGAAAAGTAAATATTAATACTTAACTGATTATTTTTTGTATGGTATTAAAATATTGAATTATGCTCTGAGGACAGGTGGTTGAACTTGTGAGTTATAATATAATGTCATATTTTTTTCTGGCGTCACTAGGACAACACAAAACAACACAATACAACAACAAAAAAATATATATAACAATTTAGGTGATTGAGATAAATTAAACAAAATGAATGCATGCATGAATGAATGAATGAATGAATGAATGAATGAATGAATGAATGAATGAATGAATGAATGAATGAAAATAATAGGGAAATAACCTTCAGGATGAAGAGTGATTAAATATGAATACTTAACTGGTATTTTTCTTATATGGTATTAAAGTATTCAATTATGGTCTGAGGACAGGTGATTGTAAGTTATACTATAACGTCATATTTATTTTTTGAAATCATTTAGGTACAATTTGAGTGATGGGGTTGATATATCACAGTTGTGACAGAAAATGTAACCTGAAAAAAAATTAAAACAAAACAACAGGGCAAAAAAAAAAAAAAAAAAAAAAAAAGCATCACAGATGACAGTTATAAAAATTATAATAAATAAAAAAATAAAAAAATAAATAAATAAAATAAATTCTTCAGATGAAGAGTGTTTTAATATTAATATTTATCAGATTTTTTTTTTTTAAATATGATATTAAAGTATTGAATTATTCTCTGAGGACAGGTGGTAGTGAGTTATAAAATAATGTGACAGTTTTTGATAAAACAACTGATCGTTCCTTTCTAAATGGAAACGTTGGCTGCGTTTGTTTCTGCATTCTTATCATTGCATATTGAGTATAGTTTACAGTGTTCTGCTATGATCTGGTTTAGTAATGCACATCTCTCTCTGTCGGCCTGGATTTAGCATCGTCTTCTGAAGAGCCGGTGTCTTTTGACTCGGAGATAAAGCAGGTCATTGGGCAGGCAGCAACATGGATAGTTCTGCAGAAGGGTTTCGCTTCAAATGCTGGGGGTGGAAAATGTCATGATGGTGAACGGATATGACTCTCAGAGCTGCCGTCCAGGCTTTAGGAGCAGTGGACCAAGAGGAGACACAGAGGACCTAAGCCCTCCATCTTCGAATTAACTATTTAACACCTTAGATTAAGAAAACAGTGAATTATTGAAAGCACGGAGCGCTGTGGAATAAGAAGGGCACAGCGGAAAGCCACACTGTACTGTAAAAGAGCTGAATGTGTCGCAGCATGTTAAACGCCGTGAGAAATGAAGCAGTGCTGCGCTACAATGTAATATGCAATATGCAATAAATTAAATACAGCCAGCTATCAAAAAGATGAGAAATCACTTATTATGAATGACAAAAAGTGATTCTTAACATAAAACCTCACGGCATGGACACGCAGAGCAGTGGTTCTCAAAAGGTTTTGCTTTGAAAGGCTTTTTTACACTGGATGCCATGTTGTGACCCAATAAAAAATTTCTAATTGCTCTGAAATTAAGCAATGTACTGTACATTTATTGAATAAATATCATAAAATAAAGAACAGAATAGATCTGCCACCCCACAGTTGAGGACCACTGATAAAAACATCTGTGACTTTCCCATCATGCTCAAAACAGATGAAAAGAGAGAATGTACAGAAGTTGTTGATTCAATATGAAATATTTTTCTGTTGCCTAAAATGTGTTTTGCAGCAAATATGAAGCTGATTTTGCACATCAATGCTTTTGCATTATGGGGCAGACAGAAATCATACCTGAGCTGTCTATATTTGTGACAGGAGAATCTATGGCCAGAATTGTACAGATCTATTTGTAAAGTGGGAATAGTGAGCATTTCATCTTCCCACAAAAGAGACATATCTTTTTATTGTCCCTTAGTATTGGTTAGCATATGAAACGTTTCATTATTATTACTATTATCATTATTATTATTATTATTATTTATCATCATTATTTTAGACAAGGCATGTTCAAATAATATTTTTTATTAATATTTTTTCCCCATATTTGAAAAATCAACTTACGATGTTTCAAGAATCAAAATGCTGAGCGACAAGCAATGTGCATCTCAGAATCTTTAAAACAAAAACAAAACGCAAGCAAAGACAAATAACACAAAGACAAAAAAAAAAAAGCTGAAGTAAAACAAATCTAAACAAATAGCAAAACAAAACAAAAGTAAAGTCCAATAAAAACAAAACGAAACAAAAAAGTAAAGGAAAAGCAAATCAAAACAAAATAAAATAGCAAAACAACACAAAACAAAAAGCAAAAACAAAACTACAAAAAAAGCAAAAGTAAAACAAAAAAAAAAACAAAGCAGAACTAAAGCAAAGCAAAAAACACAAAATAAACAAAATAGCAAAACAACACAACACAAAACAAAACACAAAGCAAAGCAAAGCAAAGCAAAACAAAAAACAACACAAAAAGCAAAGCGAAAGCAAATCAAATAAAAAAACAAAACAAAAAAACAAAACAAAAAAAAAGAAACACAAAAAGCAAAGCAAAAGCAAAGCAAAACAAAAAAAAACCAAAAAAACAAAAGCAAAACAAAAAGCAAAGCAAACCAAAAAAAGAAAGGAAAATAAAAATGTACATGTGCATTAAAGAAATATGAATTGCAAAGTAAAATAAAATAAATCAAGGTAAATCAATAAGTAAACTATTGTGTAAGTTAGATGTTAGAGCCTCTCCTCGCTTTCGTACCTGTCATGGCGCTGCTCTGAATAAGGTCTATAGCATGTTTCCAGATAACAAACACGCATTAGTGGTTCCTGAATGAATCAGTGTTTTTAAACAAATTGGTTGAGTTAATGATTCAGTGACACTAATTAACTTATCTTTATCTTTATCATTCATGTCATGTCATATATCACTTGTCTCCACCTACCTGTGTATCAATGTAATCTGCAGAAAGAGAGACTAAATACATCCCATCACAAATACACAGACTGAGAGTTTGTCTAGAACATGGAAACACAGACAAGCGGAGAGATATTAAAAAAATCTGAGCTCTGAATATCAGCAATCCACTTTAAAGACAGGAACTAACTATTGTATAATTGATAATACAGTGAATTAAATACTTAGGACTACTAATGTGAGAGCAGATTCATCCTCAGAGTGCAATTATTACAATGTTTGTTATCAGCTTGTAATTGCATCTGAATATATGGAGTGCTTAACTGAAAAACAAGCTTTAGGGGAGCATTCTTAAGCCACCTGCGTATTGCCAAATTCATTGTCGGAGAACATCTGTGCGTTGAAAACAGAAATAAAAATAACGTGGGACATTATTTTTCCATTCAAACGCCTACTTTGCTAAAGAGAGTTCATAATTACACTGTCAGGGCACATATGCTGTTTATAATGTTTTTTAAAAAGCTTATATATCCTGTGCTCCGTGTTTCTGGCCTCGCCAGGTTTAAATATGAGAAATAAGGCAGCACAGGAGGACTTTTAATTGCCTCTATGAAAGGGCTTATCACATATTAAAAGCAGCCGTACATCATAAGCACACATACACATATGAGCATACAAACACGCACATATGAATAGATCAAACCTGGCAACTCAGCAACATTAATACTGCTAATTAGACTCTGCTTTCAAAAGGTTGAGAGTACTGTGGGTTTAATTATGAACTTGGAGCGTACGTGTGTGTGTGGTTTTTGTGAGAATTGAACTATTCGTCTCCAACGAAGTGGAATATTCTCCCCAAGTGCGATGCATCTACCTATCTGCCTTTGTAGGTCTTCACAGCAGGGCATTCTTCCATTTCGCTAATGAGTGAGGAAATGGATCGCTTCTGAACAGACCTCGCTGCCCCAGGTGAAAGAGAGTTTCCTGTGTGAGAGAGACGATCGCTGGGCCCTGTGGCGCCGCATCATGCATTGTTTCCTAAAAAGGAACATTGAGTCTACTGATTTTGCATTGAAGAACGTCTGCAAGACATGGATTGAAAATATTGACCCGACAAAAACAACATTCCCTCCATCAACCAGTGCATTAAGGTTATTCGCTCATTCGGAACCCAAGAAAATGTATTTGTTTATTCTCTTTCAATTCGAGGTCTTATTCAGTCTTTTTTTAGTGGTATTGTCATGATAGGCAGAAGTAACATCATACATACATGTAGGGTTAGGAATTTGAGCAACAAGAATGTAACTCTTGAACAGTTTGTGCGATGGAAATTAATTATGCCTTAAATCATGCGTTTGTTGAGGAGAGGGTACTTAATTTTTTTTGTCAAATCAAGTGAAAAAATTATCTATGGAATTTAACCCTTTCAAGCGTAGAGGTCACTACAGTGGACAGCTATTCAAAAAGCCATTTTCTTGCGTATGTATTGGTTTTAATAGACTAGTTGCACATCATCCACTACAGTGGACACTAGTGCATCATCCTATACACTGACACCAAGTGGCAAGCTTTGTGGAAGGATGTGAGATTTTTGTTTTCTGCAAGCCAAGATTGCCGATGGCCAGTCAGAAATGCCAAATTGCTGGAATGTCCATCCATTCCTTTTATCTTGCAGGTAAAAAAATCTATCTATCTATCTATCTATCTATCTATCTATCTATCTATCTATCTATATATCTATCTATCTATCTATCTATATAGTATAGAGTATCTCAGAAAAGTGAGTACACCCCTCACATTTCAGCAAACATTTTAGTATATCTTCACAAGGGACAATACCATAGAAATGAAACGTGGATATATTTTAGAGTAGTCAATGTGCTGCTTGTATAGCAGTATATATTTAATGTCTTCTGAAAATAACTCAACATACAGCCATTATTGTCACAGTGTCTGGTTGTGTTCCCTTGTCTATCACTAGAGGTCCTCGTTCTCACGGTGTCCTTCACATTTGACTTCAATTCCCAGCATTCTGTCTGTCACTGTCACTCATCAGTTCATTGCACTCAGCTGTTCCCCGTAATCATTGTTCCCAGCTGTTCTGTGTTAGTCTTGTTAAATATGTGCATATAACCCAGTCTGTTTCAGTGTGTGTCACGGAGTCCTTGTTTAATATCACACCACTTCCAGATCTGCGTCCTTGTTCTTGTTCCTGGTTTTGTACTTGTGTTTTTGGATTTTAACCCCTGCCTGCATGACTACGTGTTTTTGGATTGCCCTTTAATTAAACAACTGCTATTGGATTCTTTGCTTCCCGTGTGGTTTACGTGACAGAAGGACTCCGTTACACTGAATCCAGCGGTATGTTTTATGACATCTCTTCCCCAGCCACCGAGCGGGAGAGAAGGGAGTTGTTTAAGGGGACCCGGTTGGTAAAGTTCCGCGGGACCCGTGGAGGTCGCCGCAGAGGAGGTGAAAGGGAGATGTATCACGTCCAGAGACTGTTCACGTTCCGTCTGCCCAGTCAGAGACTGTTCACGGCCGTCTGCCCAGTCAGAGACTGTTCACGTTCCGTCTGCACAGCGAGAGACTGTTCACGTCACGTCTGCCCAGCGAGAGACTGTTCACGTCACATCTGCCCAGCGAGAGACTGTTCACGTTCCGTCCGCCTTCCTGGACCTGGACTATCTGGAGCGTCTGGCTCGGATCCTGGATATGCCCGTGTCTGCTGTTCCAGAGCCGGAACCAGTGTCTACTGTTCCAGAGCGGAGCCGGAGGTAGAGCCAATGGCCGTTCCAGAGCCGGAGGCAGAACCATTGCCGGTTCCAGAGCCGGAGGCAGAACCATTGCTGGTTCCAGAGCCGGAGGCAGAGCCATTGCCGGTTCCAGAGCCGGAGGCAGAGCCATTGCCGGTTCCAGAGCCGGAGGCAGAGCCAATGCCTGTTCCAGAGCCGGAGGCAGAGCCAGTACCTGTTCCAGAGCCGGAGGCAGAATCAGTGCCGTCTGCCTTCTTGGATCTGGACTATCTGGAGCGTCTGGTTCGGATCCTGGACATGCCCATGTCTGCTGTTCCAGAGCCGGAGCTAGTGTCTGCTGTTCCAGAGCCGGAGGCAGAGCCAATGCCTGTTCCAGAGCCAATGCCTGTTCCAGAGCCAGTGCCTGTTCCAGAGCCAGTGCCTGTTCCAGAGCCAGTGCCTGTTCCAGAGCCAGTGTTTGTTTCTGTGTTTGTGTCTGTTTTTGTGACTGTTACAGTTCTTGTGGCTGTTCCTGAGCCGGTGTCTGCTGTTCCTGAGCCGGTGTCTGCTGTTCCTGAGCCGGTGTCTGCTGTTCCTGAGCCGGTGTCTGCTTTTCCGGAGCCGGTGTCTGCTGTTCCGGAGCCGGTGTCTGCTGTTCCGGAGCCGGTGTCTGCTGTTCCGGAGCCGGTGTCTGCTGTTCCGGAGCCGGTGTCTGCTGTTCCGGAGCCGGTGTCTGCTGTTCCGGAGCCGGTGTCTGCTGTTCCGGAGCCGGTGTCTGCTGTTCCGGAGCCGGTGTCTGCTGTTCCGGAGCCGGTGTCTGCTCCGCCCTGGCCGCCCGAGGGGTCCGCTCCGCCCTGGCCGCCCGAGGGGTCCTCACCGCCCTGGCCGCCCGAGGGGTCCTCACCGCCCTGGCCGCCCGAGGGGTCCTCACCGCCCTGGCCGCCCGAGGGGTCTTCACCGCCCTGGCCGCCCGAGGGGTCTTCACCGCCCTGGCCGCCCGAGGGGTCTTCACCGCCCTGGCCGCCCGATGGGTCTTCACCGCCCTGGCCGCCCGAGGGGTCGTCATCGCCCTGGCCGCCCGAGAGGTCTTCTTCGCCCTGGCAGCCCGATGGACTTTGCGTCTCGCCCTGGCCTCCCGATGAACTGTGCGCTTCGCCCTGGCCTCCCGATGGACTTTGTGTTTCCTCCTGGATGCCCGATAGAATTTTTGTTTTGCCCTGGTCCCCGGTTAAACCCTCACCCCTTGTTCCTGTCTCCCTTCATGGACCTGGCCCACCTTCCCTCCCCCTGATCCTCCACCGTTCCACCTCCCTCCTGAACTCTTGTGTTGTGTTTTAGTGTTGTCGTGGAGCGTCTGGTAGCCGCTCCGTAGAGGGGGGGTTATGTCACAGTGTCTGGTTGTGTTCCCTTGTCTATCACTAGTGGTCCTCGTTCTCACGGTGTCCTTCACATTTGACTTCAATTCCCAGCATTCTGTCTGTCACTGTCACTCATCAGTTCATTGCACTCAGCTGTTCCCCGTAATCATTGTTCCCAGCTGTTCTGTGTTAGTCTTGTTAAATATGTGTATATAACCCAGTCTGTTTCAGTGTGTGTCACGGAGTCCTTGTTTAATATCACACCACTTCCAGATCTGCGTCCTTGTTCTTGTTCCTGGTTTTGTACTTGTGTTTTTGGATTTTGACCCCTGCCTGCATGACTACGTTTTTTTGGATTGCCCTTTAATTAAACGACTGCTATTGGATTCTCTGCTTCCCGTGTGGTTTACGTGACAATTATTGTTAATATAGATGGCAACAAAAGTGAGTACACCCTAATTGAACATGTCAAAACTGTGTCCAAAGTGTCAATATTTTGTGTGAGCACCATTGTTATCTAGCACTGCCTTAATCCTCCTAGGCATGGAGTTCACCAGATCTGCACAGGTTGTTCCTCTTCCACTCCTCCACAATGACATCATGGAGCCGCTGGATGTTAGACACGTGGCGCTTCTACACCTTCGGCTTGAGGATCACCACAGGTGCTCAATAGGGCTCAGGTCTGGAGACATACTTAGCCACTCCATCACCTTCACCTTCAGATTCCTCAGCAAGGCAGTGGTCATCTTGGCGGTGTGTTTGGGGTCGTTATCATGCCGTTCGGCCCAGTTTCTGAAGGGAGGGCATCATGTTCTGCTTCAGAATGTCACAGTACATGTTGGAGTCCATGTTTCCCTTAATGAAGCGCAGCTCCCCAGTCCCAGCAGCTCTCATGTAACCCCAGGCCATGATGCTACCACCACCATGCTTGACTGTAGGCAAGACATGCAATTTTCTTGGTACTCCTGACCATTGCTTCTCCACACATGCTGGACATCATCTGAGCCAAACAAGTTCATCTTAGTCTCATCAGACCACAGGACATGGTTCCAGTAATTCATGCTCTTGGAGAGGTTATCTTCATCAAACTGTCGGCGGGCTTTCTTGTGAGCCAGCTTCAGAAGAGGCTTCCTTCTGGGACGACGGCCATGCAAACCGACTCGTTGCAGTGTGTGGCGTGTGGTCTGAGCACTGACAAGCTGACCTTCCGCTTCTGCAACCTCTAAAGCAATGCTGGCACAATCACGTGTCTGTTTTTTGAAGCCAGCTTCTGCACCTGACGCACAGCACAAGGACTCAACTTCTGTGATTGACCCTTGCGAGGCCTGTTACGAGTGGAACCCGTCTTGGAAAACCTCTGTATGACCCTGGCCTGTACTGTAACTCAGTTTCACGGTGTTACCAATCTTCTTAAAGCCTAGGCCATCTTTGTGGAGAGCAACTATTCTAATTCTCAAATCCTTAGAGAGTTCTTTGCCATGAGGTGCCATGTTGAACATCCAGTGGTCAGTGTGAGAGAATTGTATTAGAGAATTGAGAATTGCTCTAATACAAGACACACAAATTTGTATGGTCCTGTCAAGCAGACAAAAACATGAAAATTATGAATAGGACATGTGGCTTTGCATGGTTAAACGACGTACAGCTATTATCAATTAGGCTGTACTCACTTTTGTTGCCAGCTATTGTGAAAATAATGGCTGTATGTTGAGTTATTTTCAGAGGACAGTAAATATATACTGCTATACAAGCATCACATTGACTACTATGAAATATATCCAAGTTTCATTTCTATAGTATTGTCCCTTGTGAAGATACAGTATACTAAAATGTTTGCTGAAATGTGAGGGGTGTACTCACCTTCGATAGATAGATAGATCCCAATAATGCTCATTTCAGATGAGATTTGAAAACACCTTGCTAGTTTTTCCACAGTCTGAACACATCAGTAGATCACTGTAGATCTGAGATTTTCTTAGAGAGGAGAGTTTAATTTGAGCACATAGGGGGAAAAATTCTGACTGAGGATATCATAATTCATGCATGAAAGGGTTAAATATGGATGTCAGCCATATTTATCATGGGCAGAATACCATATCTGACAACAACTCACAACACCTAAGCAACATCCTAGCAACCATGTAACAAAACGTGCTTGCAACCACATATAAATGTTATGGTAACCAACCACAATCCTCAACTATTTAGCAATGCCCTGACAGTCATCTACAAGCCCCTAGCAACAGAATAGCAAACCCTAGCAACCAATACCATGCCAATACACTGGCAACCCACAACCATATAGCTACCTCATATAAACACGCTGGCAACCACCCACAGCCCACTAGCACCTGCATTGTAACTCCCTGGCAACCAACGACAACCCCATAGCAACCACATTTAAAACTCCCTGGCAATCACCCGCAATCACATTACAACGTTGTTGCAACCACACAGATACCATATATAAATGCTTTGACACCCACCCACAGCCCCATGGCAATCACAAATAAACACAATGGCAACGTCTCATAACCCCATAGCAATCTTGAAGCAATGTCCTGGTTACGACCCACAACCCTCTATTAACCACAAAGAAAAACCCTGGCAGCCATTCACAACCCCCTTGCAACCACATAGCAACTCCCTGGCAACCACCCACAATCATATATCAACCCGATAGGATAAGACAGAGCCACAGCATATAAACACCCTGGCAACCACTCACAGGCCTCTAGCAGCCATACAAAAATGTCCTGGCAACCACCCACAATCCCATAGCAACTCCCTGGTGAACACCCACACTCCCATAGCAATCACATATAAACACCCTGTCTACCACAGACTACCCCATGGCAACTACACTACCCTACAATCAAATGTCAGATAGAAATAGTCTGGCAATCGACTATAAACACCCTGGCAACCACCAACAACCCTATAGCAACTACAACACACTACAATCGCATATATCAATCAGATAGGAATAGTCTGACAATCGCATATAAACACCCTGGCAACCACTCACAAACCCATTGCAACTCCCTGGTAAACACCCACACTCCCATAGCAATCGCATATAAAAACCCTGTCTACCACATACTACATCAACAACACTACACTACAATCCTATATCAGGTAGAAATAATCTGGCGATCATATATAAACACCCTGGCAACCACCCACAACCACATAGCAACTTCCTGGCAACCACCCACACTCCTGTATCAATCAGATAGAAACATATAAAAAGCCTGGCATCCACCCACAACCACAAAGCAACCTTCTGGCAACCATCCACAACATCCAAGTATCATGGCAGGGACCATCCAAGTATCATTGCATAGTCAAATACAACTGAAAATTTCTTAGAAATTCTTAAAATCAAGTTCTTTTTTTACAATATTTGACCTCATCTTCTATGGTGTTTGATGTTATGCAAGAATATCAGTGTGTTATATCTCTCATCTCTCCATAAACAGGCCTACTGTTCACGAAATCAAATCTAAATTATGGTTGTTGTCTACTGATGAGATGGCAAGCACTTTCAGTTGAAGTATTTGGACTGTCTACTGCATTTGAAGAGAGGTATGCATGCAGTACTTTCAAAGGACATAATTTATTGATCTCGTTCTGTGTGGGCTCGTTGTGTCTGGCAGAGTTTTGAATAACACAAGTATGTCTCTCCAGAGAAGACACTTGGCCGTGAGTTAATGTTTTCCAGAAGCACAGCTCATTTGGAAAAGAACATGGAACTAATGGCTACAGGGAACAATGAAAAGCACAATGCCAATAACAACAAATTAGACTTCAATGTCCACAACTTTACATAATTTAGACAAAGGGTCAACCATTCTGCATGATGAATACATTGTGCCATTGTGCCAAAAGAGATCGGATCTTGGAATTTAAAGCTTAATAATGAGATTCTAGAATATAATAACCCTCATCTTATCATTTTACAGCCCATAAGGAGGCAGGAACAATAGTGAAGGAATGACAAAAGGTCACGTTGAACGATATGTCGGTGTTCGCTAAAAGTAAATGTATCTACTTACCCTCTCTGTTCCAACTTTCAGTATTTGAGAGTCAGTAAAGCTCCCTACACCCCTACAGGCACAATAAGGGAGTGGGTGGACATTACCGATAAAAAGCAATTAATACCCGCAGTCCATAATTAGAAGATATGATAAAGTAACAGAACTTTTACAGCAGCCCAAACAAAAGACTATAGTGTAGGAGGGCTGAATCTCTTTCAGCATCCCCACCCAAGTGGAATGGACTCTTGCAGAATGATAGAATAGAATAGAATAGAATAGAATAGAATAGAATAGAATAGAATAGAATAGAATAGAATAGAATTACAGAGAAAGAAAAGGTGTATTTCATCAAAGAGCTGAATGTGGTAATAAATTTGATGGCAATAAATTAGCCAGAGGTGCGGTGTTTGATATATGGGCTTTCTGAAACACCTACCCAAGAATAAAAGTCAAGAAAATTTATATGATCCTGTTTTTCATCATGTATTTTATCACTCTATGCTAAAAACCTCTTTTCCTATAGAGTTATTTTCCTGTGTTGTCGTCACAAATTTGCCTCAAAACATTAGCATTCTTCATTTCTTCAAATAAAAATTGAATTAGTAGCTAAAAGTAGTTGCAAGTAGGGCATTGTTAGCATATTGCTTTACAGTTGCTAGTGTTTTAATAACAAAAAAAATACTACTTTGGCAAATGTAAAGGCCCTTTCACACCAAAAGTGAGATGAATAAGGCTCAGGCTGAAGGAAATGCAAATGTATGCATGTACAGTAGAGGGCGCTGCTTAAACAAACGTAACGTGTTACCCCCAACAATGGTAGTAGTAAAAGTGTTGCTTACGTTAGCATCTTATTTAATAATACTAAGAAGAAGAAGAAGATGTATCTTAATGAAAAGCAGTAGGGTTGCCATTACTTCACAGCTTGTGCCTCTTAAAAATTGTCCTTGTGCTGATCTGTGGACCTGGCACAAGCTCACATTACCCATCAGTCCTGAGAGACCAAGGCTCCTGCCTGAGCAATTCAACCCGCCACAAGTTGTGGATAAATCTCCGTTGGAGGTTAAAAAAGAGCTCCCTTATCCATAATACAGGCCCACAAGATTCCATCTATCCTGTAAATGGCTTTGTTTGGGACCAAGTTGAGATTCACGTCTCATTCAAGCCCGTATTGTGCCTGACCTGTGGCCTGTTGGGTTCTGCAGTTTGTTTGGCTGCTGGCCAATCACTATCCCCTTCCAGGACCTCATTGAAACCCTGAGATGATACATCACACTCATTCTCCAGTGCTGAATCAGGCACTCCGTCTTGAAAGATATGACTGCATATTCAATTTGGATGACCTCTTTGGCTTGGTCCATTTTATTTATTTATTTTAGCTTCTTTGATCCTAATATCAGCAAAAAGTATTTTCCAAAAGATCCACAAGAACCTGTCTGGCAGCTGATGTTGCCTTTTTTTTTTAATGGCGGTCCGCCAGCGTATACATTTATGCATGTACAAATCAAATAGACCCTGCACTTGTCAGAAACAATCTCTGTCTACAGCTGATGGGCTTCATACTTCCAAACAAGGCAACGTAATGATACTGTCTTTCGAGGTCTCTTGAGGAGGTTTGGGTTCAACATTTCTGAACACCAAGTGAAGAGGCTGAACCAAGAAACTAGAAGCGAAAACGGAAGAAGAAACAAACGTCAGAGTCTTCTGATGACTTGAGTTAAAGTTTGGGCCGGTGATGTAGTGTTCTATAAAACTGGTCATACAACTGTGTGTTGTAATTTCAAGAAACTCAGAAGGAGGAAAGGATGAGCAGATTCTTGTGGGAGGTTAGTTGGAAAAGCAGGTCCCATTAATGTCTCATGGTAGTAATTATAGCAACTCTGTTTATGGTGTGTCCAGATGGCTGCTCCTTTAATGTTTCTGAAGTTTAACTTTTCATTTAAAATCTGTTGCTGCTTGGTAGTGCCATATTTGGAAGCATATTCTCTTTTTAGCTAGCATTTCAATTGTTTCTATTCAACGGGCCCAGGTTGCGATTCTATTCGAATGGTGCAGACACCATCATTTTCGAATTTTCACACATGTGTGAAGCGCTCTCCCTCGTTACCT
The DNA here is from genome assembly GCA_026230005.1 of Gila orcuttii. Taxonomy (NCBI): domain Eukaryota; kingdom Metazoa; phylum Chordata; class Actinopteri; order Cypriniformes; family Leuciscidae; genus Gila; species Gila orcuttii. The sequence continues at coordinate 36,875,037 of JAPDVR010000020.1, read as the reverse complement.
GGTCCTTTTAGAAAGTGCAGGTGTTACACAAAAGCCTGAGCACATGTAATAATTGTATTTTTTCTGCTTGGGATAACGCCCCTTATTCGCAAGAATGTGTTTAATCCAGTGAAAAGCCAGACAGTCGGCGAGTTGTTTCACTAAATGGATGCTGTAGACTGAGGAATAAAAGGTGTCCAAAATATATTTGGCTCTTTGAAATACAGTCGAGCGAGAAGAGGGAATAGCCAGAGACCAAACGCTAGAAAATTCCTCAATAAACAATAGGCGTATGCCAGACACAGAAGGAGTGGTTTTCATCTGGTATCAATGTCCGATGATCCCATCTCAGTGCCAGAAACAGGTGTTAACAGGTTCCAAAAGATCTTGGAAACACTTTGTGTTCTTATCATTCAAATTCTATTTTCTAAATGGTTCAGCCCAGGTATGCAAATAGCCACTTCACATTTCAGGTAAAGTTGCCTTCAAGTCTTCCTAGGAAGTTTGTACTTATGGGTTTGAATACAACATGGATAAATGGATAAACTTATGGAGAGCACATGACCATTAACTGGATAATGTTTAGCGTAATTTGAGCTAAATAAGCTAAAATTGGATTTCACTTTATTATGATGGTCCATTTAACACATTCTGTTGACTATAAGGAACGTTGCACATACATGTCTACTAGCTCTCATTGGAGTGGTAGTTCAGTATTAGAAGATTGGTATAGTTAGGGTTAGAATAAGTTGAAATGTAGTTGCATTGCTACTGTTGAGGACCATCACAATAACAGATATTAACCAGACAGTCTACTAATACTCTAATGAGAGTTAGTTGACATGTATTTAAAAGTTACTTATAGTCAGTAGAATGTCTGTTGAGGACCATCACAATAACAGATGTTAACCAGACAGTCTACTAATACTCTAATGATATTTAGTGAACATGTACTGTAGTTGCAGTTACTTATAGTCAACAGAACGTTCGAAAGGGACCATCATAATAAAGTGTTACCTAAATCAGTGTTGTCTGATTGAATGGCTAGCATTGTTAAAACAGTTTTGACAAATAGAGATTTCAGTCTTTCCACCATTCTGGGAACTGTACTTGTTTCACCGACAAAGCAAATAGCTGCCTCAAGTCATTTCCAAGATGACCAAGTGAACTGACTAGCCTTAAAGGGACCTTGTCTTACCCTTTTGCAAGTGGGCACTGGAGACACATTCGGGACACATGTTAATACCAGCTCTAAACAGCAATCTGTCTCGGCTGAGCGCTTGTGATCGGATCACCCAAGGTGGGTATTAATACCAGGTGTAAAGGGGCCTATGAGTCTTCAGATATGGGGTTTTGGTGGAAAAGCTGGCCATATAATGGACTAGGATGACACACAGGTACTGTTTAATGAAGTACTGGTCCTATTCCCAAGAACCGCTGTCCTTTCCATTTTAAGATTGCTCCTGGCACCGCTTTGGGGACAGTTAACACATACTGTATTATGAACAATGACATTTATGTTATCCGACTAGTCTCCTGCAGTGATGGGAATAACGCCGTTATAAATAACGCCGTTACTAACGGCATTACTTTTTCCAGTAACGAGTAATCTAATTGATTACTCTTCTCATCTTAATAACGCCGTTACCGTTACTGCCAAAAAATGCGGCGCGTTACTATAACTGATGAAGCTGTTTTTTTTTTTCATCAGACCAACTAGATCTCTGAGCGAGAGGCAAATACTTTTTTTACTGTTCTTCCTTGGTTAGTGGGCAGAGCACGAGACAAGCGCATAAATGCTGACGATTGGCTATAAGGTAGAGTAAAATGTCATTGTAAGCCAATCAGAGGTAGAGTTGGGCGGGTGTTCGAAAGCACGCATAGTAGTGATGGACATTCAGCTCTTTTGACTCAGCTCACTGAAAAGAGCCGGCTCTTTTGGCTCACAAACGGCTCTTTAAATGACTTTGACTATAATATTTCAATTTGTATTACATAATTATTTAATTTCTATAGGCTAAATTTGTAAAAATAGAGTCGGCTCTTCAGATATGCGAGCCAGCTCCCAACGTTCACCTAAAAGAGCCGGCTCTTAGAGTCGGCTCATTCGCGAATCGCGAACGACCCATCAAAAGCTCATTCGCGAACGAGTCGATCCATCATCACTAACGCTCATTCGCGAACGACCCATCATCACTAACGGCTAACGCTCATGAATTGCGAACGACCCATCATAACGCATAGTCGGGCAGGACAGGACACACAAGGAACAACACAAGCCAGTCAGTCAACGAGAGACAGGTATGGCGACGAGCTTAACAAGCTTAATTTAATTTTGCCCAGTTGTGGCCTGTTGAGGGGCAATAAATATAAAAATTTCCAAAACATCTATTGTGTTATTTGCATTGATCCACTATATAAACATAATATCTACATACATGGCGTTTGATTGGAGGCTAGTCTCACTTTGTCCCACAGCAACATTTTTTTTTTTAGATGCGTGTACAATGTTTCATGTTTCTGTTAATAATGTATTGTATTAAGTGTCCATTTCATTATAATATTCAAATTTATCATAAATAATTGAACATGCACATGTATTTTAAGTTCCGTTAAAGAGGGGTAGAGGTGGGGTCACATTTGAGCATTTAAAATTTAATTTTACTTGAAAGTAACGCAATAGTTACTTTCATAAGTAACTAGTTACTTTTAAAATTTGTAACTGAGTTACTAATTTAGTTACTTTTTGGAAGAAGTAACTAGTAACTGTAACTAATTACTTTTTAAAAGTAACTTGCCCAACACTGGTCTCCTGCGATACCACTTCCCCAATTTTCTAACCTCAGTTCAGAGGATTTTGCCAAGGAGTGTTCAATGATACCAAAACGTCAAATATTAGGAGGAAAAAAGGTCCCAGTATTCCCAAGTGCACAAGGCACATATGCCGTAGAAGCCCTCTCTTCCTACACACCTGCAGTGCTCTAATGGCTTGTGACAGCTGGCACTTCACAGTTCAATATGATGATGTTTGGGACTAAACATCATCCCTGAGATGCTACAATGTGCTTGTTGCAGGACAAAATATTCATAGCATGTCAACTCCATTTGCTGCTCCATCAAGGACTATGGGAAGGTAGTCAACAGTCTCCTCAGCAAAAGATGATTGTAAAATTAAGATTCAAGAAATTACTACTACGCCTGGTAAATGACTACTTGAGCTACAGTACATTTGCAGGGCCTGAAGTAAATAGCAATGCTTGGAAGGTAGCGAAAAAAATGTGGCCTAGCACCAAACCTTGTGGAACACCACAAGTTACTTTATTTAGATCCGATTTAACATTATTTATTTGTACAGATTGAGATCTATCATCAAGATAACTTCTTAACCAAGAGAATGCCTCTAGAACCATATCTCATTAATTTCATCATTAATAAACCGTGATCAATAGTGTTTAAAGTGTTAAAGTTAAAGTTAAAGTTAAAGTTTAGTGTTTTTTTTTTATCCAGGAACACCCCAACAGTATATTCATTATTATCAAGTGAAGTGGTTGCTTTCCATTAGCATGTTGCTAAGCTACCAACACAAAACCCAACAAAAAACTACCCAGCTCACAATTAGCACAGTTAACTAACAGTTAGAGATCCTCATGAGGTTTAAAACACAAAACTACTAAAGTTTTTTCATTATTTTGAAATGTAAATTTTATGTATGTCTGATACTAAGACTACTACTGTATTACTGCTTTTGTTGCCTCAAACAAACCCAATTTCTGATTTCTAATGAGCATCTGTGCAACATTCTGACTTAGCGCAAACTAACTCTTGAGGTAAACATTTGAAGTAGCACTGTGCTGAAATATACAGTACTCATATGTTAAAAACGTACCATAGCCCCCCAAAATCCCCAATAATTCACATTCTTGCAGCAAAGATACAGTAGAATGAGCCTAAAATGGTATCTGGCCTTCTGTCTGCATCCCGTACTGAATGAATGTACCGCAAAGCAGGCCTGGGCAAGCCAGGCAGAGGCATATCATCATTCCCATCTCAACTATAATGTGGAATTCAGATCTCAGATCAGTGTTACCAAGAAACACCCTGAAAAGCTCACAAAAAATGCAGAAAGGATAAGTGTACTAAATGTAGACTCTGCAAAGTTCATCCTTGGTAAGATTTCTGCTAGTTCAAGTATTCCTTCATTAAAAATGCATTATGTAACTTCAAACTCGTCTGCAATTCAGAATTGACTCTGTAATTAATCCAGTACTGGATTGCTTAAACACATCAAAGCACACCATGTGAAGCTATATATCGGTAATGTGACTTCAAAGGGAAGGTATACAACAGTTACGTACATCATTCTATGATTAATAAAAAAAGTTGTGTTTTCATTCATCTTAAAAGTTATAGAAGATGAAAGGCTGACTTTAATGATGCAATAACTGAAATTAAATTAAATATACACACGATATATTTGCACAGAATAGCCTTATATGATATTTTATTTTACACAATAAAGGTCAAAATTTAGAATATCGTCTTTCTGATGTCTTGGAAATGGCATTTAAGGACATAGATCATGCCTCCTTATGCAACAACTTAGAGATATAACTTATATTTTTAGAAATGACTACATCTTGCTACTATGTTTAGCCCTAGACCAAGAATCAGTATGTTGTCAATAGCCTGAGCCCTATCAGGTGTGATAAAAGCGCCCTCTCCTGGACATGTAGTTACTTACGTCTCAGCATTTTTTGTGTAAAAATTCCCAAATTTATAATACTCATCCAAAACTGGCCTCCAGAATGTATATGGACGCTTAAGCCGCAAACTACTGCTCTTATTCTTTAACAAAAACCTTTTGATTTGACAATTTATCTAATGCAGTGGCATTCACACATTTTAAATGTCCAAATACTTTTTAGGGACATTGTGCATCTACATCAGTGGTCTTGTGTTCTCCACTGGCTAAAATATATGTAATTTGGCTTGCGCCTCCATGTTTACAGCAGTGTGGATGAGCTGGTACCCGCTTTGTTTCGCGAAGTTCGTTTATAATTGAAAGATGGTTATCAAGTGCTTTCTCTTTCACCACAAAATCACCACAGACAGAATTAATGCAACTGTCACATCTGCCACGAAATCTTGGGATTAAGATCCTTGTGCAAACATAATGAGCAACATGCCAGTCAAACTTCAACGGAAAACAAGCAGCATAAATCAATATACTCATTTCAACCATGGTCTGCATTTATAACAGGTGGGAGAGTGTTTGAACAATGCACTATTGATTTTGTGTCGCCTAATACATCCTTCGGCTGATGAAAGTAAGCAGAAACCCTTAGGCAGATCACAAAAAGCTCACAGAGCTATAATGGCCTCCTATTGATATGATGCTCTCATGGTATCACAAAAAGAGCTGACAGTTTATTTGAGTGAGAGCAAGTGAAATGGGCTCTTATATCTTGATCCGCCCCAACTGGAACCTCTTCTCGTCAATATACCTGTCCCTTCAGATTAAAGAGCTGTAGTTACATTTGGCCGAATTCTTGTTTCCAACACTGAGCAGGCTAAATGTTATTCTAAAAGCGTTCTAAGTATACAAGGTATAACCAATGTGCCGAATGTACTATGAGGGGTTTTGACGCTCTAAAACGTCTTCAAAACAAAAGGGTGGGATAAGGGTCTCATGCATGTAAGCAATATATCATTTTCTAGGGGGTTTCAAACATTTCATTATAATAATAAGATTACAAATTAGTCAGAGTGCATATTTTCATTTGTCAGCAAATAAATGCTAGCGTACAGAAGTCACAAAGGATGCAACCATAGCAACAGCGTGCTGATCTTGTACTTTTCATTGTGATTCATATTATATAGAATATTTTACCTTTCTCTTTTTTATTTAAAAAAGCACTATGAAATCAGCAAAACAAAAAGGCCAGAATATAAGAATTAACTACAGGCTTTCCCCGGGAAGGAAGCAAAGTAGGAAGCAAGCAAGCAAGGAAGAAAGAAAGGAACCAAGGAAGAAATAAATGAAACAAGGGCGAAAGAAATGAAACAAGGAAGAAAGAAATGAAACAAGGAAGAAAGAAAGGAAGCAAGGAAGAAAGAAAGGAAGCAAGGAAGAAAGAAAGGAAGCAAGGCAGGAAGAAAAGAACCAAGGAAGTAAGAAAGGAATCAAGTAAGAAAGAAAGGAAGCAAGGAAGAAAGAAAGGAACAAAGGAAGAAAGAAAGGAAGCAAGGCAGGAAGAAAGGAACCAAGGAAGAAAGAAATGAAGCAAGGAAGAAAGAAAGGAAGCAAGGCAGGAAGAAAGGAACCAAGGCAGGAAGAAAGGAACCAAGGAAGAAAGAAAGGAAGCAAGGAAGAAAGAAAGGAAGCAAGGAAGAAAGAAATAAAGCAAGGAAGAAAGGAAGCAAGGAAGGAAGAAAGGAACCAAGGAACAAAGAAAGGAACCAAGGAAGGAAGAAAGGAACCAAGGAAGAAAGAAAGGAAGCAAGGAAGGAAGAAAGGAACCAAGGAAGAAAGAAAGGAAGAAAGAAAGGAACCAAGGAAGGAAGAAAGGAACCAAGGAAGGAAGAAAGGAACCAAGGAAGAAAGAAAGGAAGCAAGGAAGGAAGAAAGGAACTAAGGAAGGAAGAAAGGAACCAAGGAAGAAAGAAAGGAAGAAAGAAAGGAACCAAGGAAGGAAGAAAGGAACCAAGGAAGGAAGAAAGGAACCAAGGAAGAAAGAAAGGAAGCAAGGAAGGAAGAAAGGAACCAAGGAAGGAAGAAAGGAACCACGGAAGAAAGAAAGGAAGAAAGAAAGGAACCAAGGAAGGAAGAAAGAAAGGAAGAAAGAAAGGAACCAAGGAAGGAAGAAAGGAACCAAAGAAGGAAGAAAGGAACCAAGAAAGAAAGAAAGGAAGCAAGGAAGGAAGAAAGGAAGGAAGAAAGGAACCAAGAAAGAAAGAAAGGAACCAAGGAAGGAAGAAAGGAACCAAGGAAGGAAGAAAGGAACCAAGGAAGAAAGAAAGGAAGCAAGGAAGGAAGAAAGGAACTAAGGAAGGAAGAAAAGAACCAAGGAACCAAGGAAGAAAGAAAGGAAGAAAGAAAGGAAGAAAGAAAGGAACCAAGGAAGGAAGAAAGGAACCAAGGAAGGAAGAAAGGAACCAAGAAAGAAAGAAAGGAAGCAAGGAAGGAAGAAAGGAACCAAGGAAGAAAGAAAGGAAGCAAGGAAGGAAGAAAGGAACCAAGGAAGAAAGAAAGGAAGCAAGGAAGGAAGAAAGGAACCAAGAAAGAAATAAAGGAAGCAAGGAAGGAAGAAAGGAACCAAGGAAGAAAGAAAGGAAGCAAGGAAGGAATAAAGGAACCAAGGAAGGAAGAAAGGAACCAAGGAAGGAAGAAAGGAACCAAGGAAGGAAAAATCTGCTTAATTCACAAGTGCGCATGAAGAGTCATAATTTGAATAACTAAATTAACAGTAAAGGCATAAATGTTTGAGCAAATATTATATAAAATTGATTAAGGAAAGATAGAAGATGTTTGTTTAGGCATTACATTCTATTTACATTCTATTTACATGCATTTGTTTGATCACCCCCTTTTTTCCTCTGTAATGGATTGCTCTGATTCACTATTGGACCATCATGACCATCATGTTGTTAACCACGTTTTAATGTAAAAGTCACAATGAAACAGAAGTGCTAACAGATATTTTCTTCCATATTGTAATAATGTACACTTGACTGGATCTTGAGACATGGGAGTTGAACCTAAAAAAAATAGTGTGATCACACAGTCGTTGGTAAGAATAGACGGGGCTTAAACAGACTGAATGAATGGGGATCATTCATCACCTGAGAGATGTTAACTAAATACAGAAAACTTTGTATGTGTTTTGGCCGTTCATTTACACAACAACGGCGGTTTGGGGGCCTAAAACGCTAAATTTTGAAAACGGGTTTGTCTTCGTGTAAACTACAAAAATGTGAATTTGGGTGATGTCATGCACATGCGTAGAACGTTTTCCGGCTATAGACGCGTAGTGATTCTTTACAAAGTGATATCTCCATCTACTGGCCTGGCATAAATAATACAAGGTTTTTTTGTTGTTCTCACGGATCTGATCCAGCCCTGCTCCAACACACCTGTCTTTTTATCAAGGGCTCCTGAAGAGCTGGTTCAGTTGTATTTGGATCTCCAGGAACCGTATTGGGCAACACTGATCTATAACAAAATAGATAGGGTGAATTTTTATTTCACAGCAACTTAAATGAATTTGGGCTAGCCTATTCTAAATAAGCGAAGTTAGATTCGTATAAAACACGCCCAAACCGTCTCCATAAGGGCTTTCCTACACCCTTTCCTTTACAGTCTTTTGTCACTCTTAGCAAACACATCTTTCTTCAGATACTCCATCTGTCCACAGACTCCAGAGCAATTACAGAGGAATCCCATCCACAGTTCTTGCTCACGTCTTAAATTAGATCTCTAAAGCAGCTGAATTAGTTGTAACACCACTGTGTCGCTGTGTTATTATTTCTAGCAAATGGATTCAATTCTAGACACATTTCAAATTGCTTCTGCCCTGCACATTATTAGAAAATAGGTGAAAATCCAAACCATGTGACCAGAAGATTCAGGGCAGAAGCATTTTGACTCTAGCCAATTATTGTTATAGGCCTATGATTCACATGCAGGTCCTTCTAAAAAATTAGCATATTGTAATAAATTAATTATTTTCCATAATGTAATGATAAAAATTTAACTTTCATATATTTTAGATTCATTGCACACCAACTGAAATATTTCAGGTTCCCTTTCGTGGGAAAGTGTTTTCTTTGTGCTCAACGAGTCTGCTCTTTTTCTGGATCTCTCTGTGTTGGTGTGACGGCGCTTCAGTGATCTTCGCGAGCTCCCGGCTGCCGGTTGTGATTTCACGCTATCTACATCTTTCAAAAGAGCTGTTTTCACAGCTGGTAATCGGTTGAGTGCACGCAGCGGGCTTGCAGTTTCCCTGCTGTGTTGCCGCGTTGATCCCTGTGTGCTTCAGCACAATAAGAGAGCATTTCTCTAAAAGAGTAACACGGGTGAAGATCGCGTCCTTTTCAGGATGACGTTTCATCCGTGTGTTTCTGGATGCGGTCGATATCTTCCCCCGGTTGATGGTCACGATCGCTGTCTCTCGTGCTTGGGCCTCGCGCACGCTGAGGCAGCGTTCGTGAACGAGTCATGTTTTCATTGCGGGAACATGACCGTCGCGGTGCTTAGATCGAGACTAAGATCCCTCAAACGAGGGGGAGTCCCTTTGGAGATTCCCCGATCTAGTTCTTCTTCTGGTTCATTTCAGAAAAAGGCTACTTCGGCTAATCCCATTGGTGGTCTGAGGGTCACAGTGAGGAATGTCCAGCCGGGTGAAAGACCCCCGCAGGCCCCTCACTCCTCTGCATCGCTGCCATTGGAGTCTCCGGATGAGCGAGCTGGGCAACCTCGTGTGGTCCCAGTCGTTTCCTTCGGGGCTCCGCCGGAGGACCAGATGTCGATTGCTGCATCGGAGGGAGAGCGGTCATCTTCTGGAGATGACGACCCGACTGCGTTGCCCCCTTCGGGTGTGGCAGCGTTAGCCGAGCCGGATCCGGAAATGGCCGCTATGCTTTCCCGGGCGGCCGCGAGTGTCGGGCTCGAGTGGAATCCTCCACCGCGTCCCGAACCCTCGCGGCTCGGCGATTGGTATCTCGGGGCGGCTCGTGCTGGTTCTCAGCGCCCCGCCCCGGTTCCTTTCTTTCCGGAGGTGCATGATGAGGTGACGAGATCGTGGTTGGCCCCTCTGGCGGCCAGACACAGGTCGACTCCCTCCTCCTCCCTCACCACTCTCGATGGCGGGGCAGTGAAGGGATACGTGGACATCCCCCCAGTGGAACGGTCAGTAGCGATGTAGCTATGTCCTAAGACCGCATCCACCTGGCGGGGTAACCCCGCGCTCCCCTCTCGCGCCTGTAGGTTATCTTCCAGTCTGACTGGAAAGGCCTACAGTGCATGCGGAGAAGCTGCTTCTGCCCTGCATGCCATGGCGCTTCTCCAGGTCCACCAGGCCAAAGCGCTCTCTGGCATGCAGGAGGGTGGTACCGATCCAGGGGTGCTCCAAGAGCTGCGTGCGGCGACTGACCTCGCCCTCCGGGCGACGAAGGTCACCGCACGCTCCCTGGGTCGGGCGATGTCCACGCTGGTGGTCCAGGAGCGACACCTCTGGCTCACCCTGGCCGAAATGCGCGAGTCGGACAAAAGTAGGTTCCTGAACTCCCCCATATCCCAGGGTGGCCTCTTCGGTGACGCGGTGGAGAGCTATGCCCAACAGTTCTCCGCCGCCCAGAAGCAGTCGGAGGTGATTAAGAACATCATGCCTCGGAGACGGCCCGCTGGTCCCCCGTCCCCGTCGCCTGCGCCTCCGGCTGCTCGTCGCCGAGGGCGCCCTGCTGCCGCCGCCTCCGCCCCTGCCCAGCCTAGGCAGCAGCCCCGTAAGCAGCAGGGTGCCGGCCGCAAGAGAGCTGCCCAGCCCACTCAGGAGTCGTCCAAGCCCCCCGGGAAGAGGAGAGGTAAGCGACCCTGAGACGGGCGACCCAGAGGACGCAGTGGCTGCTCACCAGGAGGGAACCTCTGTTCCTCTCCTTCCCCCGGAGGAGGGCCGGGTGGAGAATCTTTGTTTTCCTTTTCTTTCTGTTCTGCCGCTGACCACAAAGTTTATTGAAACTTTGGTACCCAAAGTTTCAATAAAAGAGCAGTTTCTACTTCCTCTGGGTCACTCACGGCCGGGTCTGGCAGCCGAGGTCGGCCAAGTGCCTCGCCGCTCCCAGTCTTCCCCGTCCAAGAGGGCCAGAATGACAGTGTGCGCCGCCAAGTTGCCTCGCCGCTCTCATTCCCCTCTCCCCAGTGCTCAGACGCCAGTGACGCCGCCACGGCCTCGTCGCTCTTGTCTCCCGCTGGGCAAGGAGGTGCGGAAATCCGGACTCGACGCCTCCGGGCCTCCCTCCTCATTTCCCCTCCTTCCCTCGCCTCGGGGCAGTCAGCAGCTGAACGCCTCCAGGCCTTCCCTGTTGCCTGCCCCCCAGTGGAAGCAGGTAGGTGTTGCTCCGCACACGCAGACCCCTCTCTCGGCCGCAGTAATGCCTCCGGAGTCTGGTCCCTGCCCTCCACCTCGTTGCCCCTCCGCGGGTACGCCGGTGGTTCGTGTGGGCTCGTTGGTACGGTCTCTCAAAGCCTGGCTAGCGCTTAAGAGGCCGTCCCGCTGGCTCATTCGTACCATTCGGCTCGGCTATGCAATTCAGTTTGCCCGCCGTCCTCCCAAGTTCAGGGGAAGTGTTTTGAGGAAGGAGATCGACGTCCTGCTGGCAAAGGATGCGATCGAGCCGGTCCCTCCAGCCGAGATGAGGACTGGGTTCTACAGCCCTTATTTCATCGTACCCAAGAAAGGCGGTGGGTTACGACCGATCCTGGACCTGCGAGTTTTGAATCGGGCCCTACACAAGCTCCCGTTCAAAATGCTTACGCAGAAACGCATCTTCGAATGCATCCGTCCCCGGGATTGGTTTTCAGCGATCGACCTGAAGGACGTGTACTTTCATGTCTCGATTCTTCCTCGTCACAGACCGTTTCTACGCTTTGCGTTTGAGGGTCGGGCATACCAGTACAAGGTCCTACCCTTCGGCTTGGCCCTGTCGCCCCGTGTCTTCACGAAGGTCGTGGAGGTGGCCATTGTTCCCATGAGAGAACATGGCGTTCGCGTTCTCAACTGTCTCGACGACTGGCTGATAATAGCTCACTCGCGAGATCTGTTGTGCGAACACAGGGACCTTGTGCTCCAGCACCTCAGCCGGTTGGGTCTTCAGGTCAACTGGGACAAGAGCAAACTCTGCCCCGTTTAGAGGATCTCTTATCTCGGTATGGAGTTGGACTCGGTCGGCCAGACCGCGCGCCTCACCGATGAGCGCGTCCAGTCAGTGCTCAATTGCCTCAAGTCTTTTCAAGGCAGGTCTGCGGTCCCACTGAAACAGTTTCAGAGGCTCCTGGGGCATATGGCAGCAGCAGCCGCAGTAACGCCGCTCGGCCTGCTTCATATGAGACCGCTTCAGCGCTGGCTTCACGACCGAGTCCCGAGATGGGCGTGGTAGAGCGGCACGTTCCGGGTCAACATTACCCCGCACTGTCGCCAAACCTTCACTCCTTGGTCGGACCCTGCGTTTCTACGGGCCGGAGTTCCCCTAGTCCAGGTGTCAAGGCATGCTGTAGTGTTCACAGATGCCTCTTCCAACAGGTGGGGGGCCACGTACAACGGGCATGCAGTTTCAGGTCTGTGGACGGGGCCTCAACTGCATTGGCACATCAACTGCCTAGAGTTGCAAGCAGTACGTTTAGCCTTGTGCCGCCTCAAGGGGCTGCTTCTGCACAAGCATGTACTGGTCCGTACGGACAGCACTGCGACCGTTGCGTACATCAATCGTCAAGGTGGTCTACGCTCCCGTCGCATGTCGCGACTCGCCTGCCATCTCCTCCTATGGACTCAGAAGCATCTGAGGTCGCTTCGGGCCATTCACATCCCTGGTGCGCTCAACCGTGTAGCCGACGAGCTCTCACGGCAGCCGCCTCTTCCGGGAGAATGGCGACTCCATCCCCAGGTGGTCCAGCGGATATGGGGAATCTTCGGAGCCGCTCAGATAGATCTGTTTGCCTCTCCGGACACGACCCATTGCCGGCTGTTTTATTCCCTGTCCGAAGGATCTCTCGGCACAGATGCACTGGCACACTGCTGGCCCCGGGGCCTTCGCAAATATGCGTTTCCCCCAGTGAGCCTTCTCGCACAGACTTTGTGCAAGGTCAGGGAGGACGAGGAGCAGGTCCTGCTTGTTGCGCCGCATTGGCCCAACCGGACTTGGTTCGTGGAACTCATGCTCCTCGTGACAGCCCCTCCTTGGCCCATTCCTCTGAGGAGGGATCTACTTTCTCAGAGAAGGGGCACCCTATGGCACCCGCGTCCAGACCCATTAGGAAAGCACGACCTGGTCATCAGATTCCTTAGGGGTGCCAGAAGGCTAAATCCGCCTCGTAATCCGCACCCCGTACCCTCTTGGGACTTAACTCTAGTGCTCAGAGCACTTCAGAGACCTCCCTTTGAGCCTTTGCAAACAGTTGAGTTAAATATCCTGTCTACTAAGACAGCTCTCCTGGTGGCTTTGGCCTCCTTTAAGAGGGTAGGGGGTCTGCAGGCTTTTTCGGTCGACGAATTGTGCCTTGAGTTCGGGCCGGGCCTTTCTCACGTTGTTCTGAGACCCCGGCTCGGATATGTGCCCAAGGTTCCTACCACTCCATTTGTAGATCAGGTAGTGAACCTGCAAGCGCTGCCCCTGGAGGAGGCAGACCCAGCCCTTGCTTTTCTCTGTCCCGTCCGCGCCCTGCGTTGTTACGTGGACAGAACGCAAAGCTTCAGGACCTCAGATCAGCTCTTCGTCTGTTACGGAGGCCAGCAGAAGGGGAAGGCTGTCTCCAAGCAGAGGTTAGCCCACTGGATAGTGGATGCTATCGTCCGGGCTTATGATTCCCAGGACGTGCCTTGCCCACCTAGGTTGAGGGCACACTCTACTAGGAGTGTTGCCTCCTCCTGGGCTTTGGCGCAAGGCGCCTCGCTGACAGACATCTGTAGAGCTTCGGGCTGGGCGACACCTAACACGTTTGCTAGATTCTATAGCCTCCGTGTTGAACCTGTTTCCTCCCGTGTACTCGCTACGGCCAGTAACGCGAGGAATTAGGTTATGTCGGCTTGCTACGCCATTCCCGCCTCTTGGCCGGATACGTGCGTCTTCTTGCTCCGTTGGTGCCCCAACATACGGTTAACCTCGTGAGTTCCTCCATCACCCCTTCGGCACCAGGCGAGGCGGATCGCCCGGCGCCAGGTCTATTACCTCTCGTGGAGTTGTGTGTAGACTGGGTGTCCCCCAGTGGTCCCTTCGGCGACCCATTTTCTCCACGGTCCTGCTACCCTCCGGGCTAGCGTCGTGTCTTCCCCTCGACAGACCCTTCTGTCATCCTTGCTGAGTATGCTCCCACCCCTTGGGCTGGGACTACCTCAAGGACTGCCATGTGTTTCACTACCCCACGTGTTAGTACACATGTGTATTCCAGTGCCTCCCTTCGGGCGGGCAGGGGCTTCCGCAGCGTCCCCTCCTACAGGTTGGGCCCGCTTTCCCAGTGTTATCCATATCCACTGAGAGGGTCTTGCAGAACAGCAGTGTGATTCTCCTAGCTAGCTCCCGCCAAGACGATAAGAAACTGCTCCGGCGGGTAGCTAAGCTGGGCGCTGGAAGGGGCCAGCACCATGGCGTTTTGTTAGGGATCCCAATTCGTTGGAAACTCCTCCGACGAGACGTAGGAGTTCCCACGAAAGGGAACGTCTCGGTTACGTATGTAACCCTCGTTCCCTGAGTAGGGAACGGAGACGTCTCGTCCCCTCGCCATGCTGCTGCACCTTCGCGGAGGACTGGACACCGTCTGGCTCCTCAGCGAAAAGCAAAGATGCGTGCGTTTGCTTCCGCTTTTATACCCGCACTGGTAGGCGGCGCGCGGAATGCAAATCTTGCATGCCAATGTTTATTGGCTCGTTTTAGTTCACTCGAAGGCAGTTGGTCTCCCTAGCGTGATCCCAATTCGTTGGAAACTCCTCCGACGAGACGTCTCCGTTCCCTACTCAGGGAACGAGTGTTAAATACGTAACCGAGACGTTTTTTATTGTTTTAATACTGATGATTTTGGCATACAGCTCATGAAAACCCAAAATTCCTATCTAAAAAAATTAGCATATTTCATCCGACCAATAAAAGAAGTGTTTTTAATACAAAAAAAGTCAACCTTTAAATAATTATGTTCAGTTATGCACTCACTTGGTCGGGAATCCTTTTGCAGAAATGACTGCTTCAATGCGGCGTGGCATGGAGGCAATCAGCCTGTGGCACTGCTGAGGTGTTATGGAGGCCCAGGATGCTTCGATAGTGGCCTTAAGCTCATCCAGAGTGTTGGGTCTTGCGTCTCTCAACTTTCTCTTCACAATATCCCACAGATTCTCTATGGGGTTCAGGTCAGGAGAGTTGGCAGGCCAATTGAGCACAGTAATACCATGGTCAGTAAACCATTTACCAGTGGTTTTGGCACTGTGAGCAGGTGCCAGGTCGTGCTGAAAAATGAAATCAGATGGAAGCATGAAGTGCTCCAAAATCTCCTGATAGCTAGCTGCATTGACCCTGCCCTTGATAAAACACAGTGGACCAACACCAGCAGCTGACATGGCACCCCAGACCATCACTGACTGTGGGTACTTGACACTGGACTTCAGGCATTTTGGCATTTTCTTCTCCCCAGTCTTCCTCCAGACTCTGGCACCTTGATTTCCGAATGACATGCAAAATTTGCTTTCATCCGAAAAAAGTACTTTGGACCACTGAGCAACAGTCCAGTGCTGCTTCTCTGTAGCCCAGGTCAGGCACTTTTAGCCGGCTGAAAACGCTAGACGCTCTGCTGAAAACACCTAGCTGTGGGCGCTTGAGAGCGTTTTGGCAGCGCAGCATTTTTTCAGTTGAGACGCTTCGTTGCTATGATACAGAATATCCGCAGCACAGTTTACTTGTTAACTGATTTCGCAGATAATTTGTTTCATACTAAAAATTTATTTTTCATCCATTTTGTTCGGTTAGCTCTGCTGGTTGACGTCGTTGTACAGAAAGAATGTTGTGACAGTTGGTCGGTGTGGTTTTTGTCCCGCCCCTCCTCCACTGTGATTGGACGGCTGGGTAAAAAGAGACAGTGATGAGCGCTGCGTTTTACCCAAAGTTGAACATTCTTCAACTCTCGGCGACCAGTAAAAAACGCAGAGAAAACGTGAAAAAAACGCTCAGCGCCTCGTTACGCTCATGGTGTTCTAAAAACGCGGCGCTCCCATTGAAAACAATTGAAAAAATATGCCAAACGCGTGAAAAAAAAACGCTTTGGTGGACACACGGCCTAATGAACACCATGAAACTGACTCCAAGTCATTTTTTTAGAGCTGGATGCTAGATTATTTTAACTTTGAGACCTCTAATTAATAGTAACTTGACACTAATTGCAATTACACAGAATAATAATTAATCTGAAGCAAGGGTCACTCTCATTATCGGTATCTCAAATAGACACCTAAGCAACAAGGTGGACCTGAAGATATAAACAGCTGTTTAATGAAAAACTGCTATTAAGAACCACACACACAAACACACACATGCACACACACACACACACACACACACACACACACACACACACACACACACACAAACAAAACAATATGCTTCACATTAAACAAACATTTAATTTCATATGAGCACATATGATGCTTACCTCAGATACCTACACTGCAATACACAACTTTTTATCGTGTATTTACTTTTGACTTAATTGTCAAATAGATTTGATTGCGTTGAGCATAAACCTCAATAAAAGTTGCTGGTTAATGCTTAATCAAGAAAAAAGAAAAAAAATCCATGATAAGAAAAATAAACTTTTTAGCGTTTATTTTTTCCAGCTTTCAATGTTATGTCAAGATGTGGTTACGACTGAGTCACTGAATCATTCTTCTGATTCTTTCTGATTCTTTTAGGAAGGAAATACCTGTGGTGAGGCAACAGGTGATTATGTTTTGGTTTAGTTTGGAGCTAAAATTACACGTTAATTAACTTCTTGACTTTATAAATGTTGTATAACCAATATTGCAGGCGCAAACTGTACAGCAATTTTTTACAACCTTGCCACTTTGGCGCAAACATGGTAAATATTTACCTCAAGCTCTCAAAGCTACCGCCAGCGATTTAATAGATATTTACTGTCCTCTTGTTTCTTATTTGGTCCTGTCGCTTTTTTTGGTCACTTTCTTTGCTTTTGGCTTCCTATTTCTTTTAGAAGCTGTCACAGATCTGCTTCCCATATATGTACTGCCCACTGTTAATTCACCAAATTGAAGAAAGCGCCTCAAAAGTTGTATGATCGGCTAAAAAAATTACCACTGAGTAAGTTTTATAAACGAGTGGTTGATTAATTTCATTTAAGCATTATTCATCCTGATTCTTTCAAGAATGGAAAACACTGTTACGTTACTTGTTTTGGCTTTGTTTCTAAAGAACTATTTTCAATGACGGACGAAAAATACTCTGGGTAACTATCAATATTGTGTAACAGCTCTAAATTGTTTTACTCTTATGTGATGGTGTTTCAAGTAGCTATTTATTCTTGGTTTAAATGTAGTTGGATATGTTTACTGGTTAAGAAAATGTATGTTTGTTTGTTTGTTTGTTTGTTTGTTTGTTTGTTGGTTGGTTTTGCAGTGGTTATGGCTAAGTAATACAAATTTTTGTCTTAATTAAAAGGTAGTTGGATTTGTTTACTTTACTGGTTAAGAACATGTTTTGCAGCGATTACGGCCACATATAAAACAAATAGAAATAGCATGGTTAACTAACATGAGACTAGTAGTATAAGAATTGCTTGATTAGGAAGTTTTCCTTACGTTTTCCAATACGATAAAAAAAAAAACGACAGGGATAACACGGTAACCATATGAGACAATTATTCATAAGAAACCCTAAACAAATATATGTTATAAGAACGTTTTTTAACATGGCCATTACGTTATGAAAACGTTATTTTTTATTATTGTTCTCCGAACATTGAAAGTGTGTTGAAAGTTTTTTTCTTAGTTATGTGAACATGAAGAGAACTTTCCATTTGATAATTTTGCAAACATTGAATGTTACTTTGGAATGTTCTCCAAAGATTTTGAAACTAGGTGTAACATTTAAGTAGTAACATTTAGGGAAAGTCAAACTAAATCGTTTTAAATTCCCAAATTCCCACTTTTCCAGACAGCAACACAGTGTTGAATCCACCAGATGTGGCCCGGATCTGGGCCGACACAATGTTGCTATCTGGGTTGCCAAATTTTTTTAAGCCAATAATTTTTTTTAAATTTGGTCGAGAATAGTAAAATTAAGAACATTTAACCCACCATCACATAATTTATTAACAAGGACACTTTTTCTTAATTTTATGAGGTTTGCTTCTCCAGTTGAAATTAAAGCGTATTTTATCCATTTGTGAGCATTAATCCTTATTTCTTTCTTCTGCTGAAGAATATGGGTAACCAAACAGTTGACCATTGACTTCCATAGTATTTTTTCTTCTCCATACTATGGAAGTCAATGGGGTCCATCAACTGTTTGCTTACCCATATTCTTCAAAATATCTTCTTTTGTATTCAGCAGAAGACAGAAACTCATACAGGTTTGGAACAACTTGGAACAAGTAATGACACAATTTTCATTTTCGGGTGAACAATCCATAAGTGCATTACATGTGATTTTCGTTTGTTTGAATCAAGGAATGAATCAAATAATCTTTGCCAACTGACAGAATGGCCCACTTACTACCCGAAACATTCCTTTACATCAGACCAAACTACAGAAATGTTGACGTTTCAGTTAGTATGTGTACACAGCAGAAGGCAGCGCCACACGACAGATGAGAACATATGCCAGCTCTACAGTCCTGTAATGTCACTGCGTGGCAGATGCCTCACTGTAAGGACTGTTAAGACTCGTTTTACAGGGGATAATCAACACCTGCTTGCATGATAATGAAGATCCTCTCCGATGGAAAAACTGGTGTTATGTAACGGGCCTCAATGAGGTCAGAGCGATGAACATGGGGGGATTGGATTTAATTTACAGTCTGACCTTCGCTGTTTTAAGGGATGATGTGATTTGGGTTGAGAGGTGTGAGAGCATCACTTTCAAATCACCATTTTTGAGGCATCAACAAGCTGATGTTCACGCTCCAGTGAGATCATAACAATAACATGCTAATAAGAGAAGACATTTCACTGCAATTCTGAACATTTTGGCCAATATCAGTGTGACCAATATGATTTAGGCTAATATTTGTCTTATTTTTTCATAAAAATATCTAAACACTCACCAGGTCACATTTGGAAGAGCAAAATTGTTTAGGATAGTAAGACTTAGAATTAGGGATACATTTTAAAGATTTATCGACAATTTTTTTTTAGTGAAGTTTATGCTTAAAACATAAAAAAAAAACATTTCCAGTGGGGTAGAAAAAAATAAATAGTCAAAACAGTACACAATATCCAAATCAATTAAGGATAAGGATATTTATTAGTACTGTCAAATCGATTAATTGCGATTAATCACATCTATCATAAAAGTTTGTGTTTACATAATATATTTGTATATATATATTTATATATATTATATGTCTGTGTATACACACACACACACACACACACATATATATATATATATATATATATATAAAACATAACTTAGATGCGATTAATCTTGATTAATCAATTTGACAGCACTAACATTTATATATGTTTAAGAAAACCCCAATTAACAAAAATATATTCTAAGGCGGCTTTGCTAACTTTCCCATTCAAAAAACATTATTTCTAAATGTTTTCAGAACTTTCAAAGCATTCAGTTTTTTAAATGTTTTAAAAAAATATACGTGGTTTTGTGAAAGTAAGAGAAAACATTAAGGGAAGGTTATTTCATCAGTTTGCAAGCATTATATGAGAATTTTGAATGGTCTCCGAATCATGTGGGGAAAAAAGTAGCTTTTAATGGGGTCATCGGATGCAAAATTCACTTTTATATGGTTTGCATATAAATGTGTCTTTGCAGTGTGTGGACACAACCACCATACTATGAAAAAAATCCATATTTTAATCCTCAAAAAGTCTAAACACGCTCAATGATCAAGCCGTTTGGATTTTCTGAGTATTATGATGTCATATTGCTCATGCTCCGCCCACAAAAACTGACGGACTGTCCCGTATTAAAATATTTCCGCCCTCAGCCATTTGTATACTGTCCACCAAGGCAGGATGCCAACATGTCTTGTGTGACCCCCCCCCCCCCCACCCCCCCCCCCATGGAAGAGAGAGGTGGGGTGAGCAGTTGCTCATTATTATTTAAAGAGACATGCACCGAAACGGGTCGCTGTGAAAAGAGATGTTTTTGAGGAGGTAAAAAGGGTGTTGTTTTACACAACCATTGAGGAGTTTTAACCAAAATTACAAACTTTACATGAAGACCCTAAAGAATCATACCAACTTGTGGAAAACGGGCATCCGATGACCCTTTTAAAAAACATTAGACTAACATCCATCTAAAATGTTTCAGAAAAACGTCCCATGAATGATGTGTAAATAACACTTTTGTGCTAATGTTTTAATAACGTTATTAAAGACCACATTACTTTGAACGAACGTTCTATTAATGTTACTGGAAGAACGTTTGTTCAAAACTTTGAGAGAACCTTTGCCAGAACGTTAGCCAGAGTTCCCTGTTAAAATACGGATTAAAATGTTTTGAAGATCTTTGAAAATCTGCTAAATGTGTCGTAAAGCACATTTTAGATAATATCCTACATACAAGGTATATAACAGGCTTTATTCAATATTATGCAAAATACAAAATGGTTCACATGGGCTAATCTTGGGGCTCCCCAAACAATCTGAATAACAAGAAAATGAACAGACAAATGTTCTATTTTAGCAATGAAAGGACAAAATAAATTGCAAAACAACAGTGATACAAACTTTAGCAAATTCCTAATCGAATTCCTAAAAGTTGAATGGATTATTGGATGTGCAAATAGAAAAGCTGCATTGGTATTAACCACTAGAGGGAGGTGTGGTTCCACATCGAAGCTTCTGTCCTGAAGAGTCCTCTTTAAAACGGATCAACATTTAATTTTGAAGAAAAGAAGAAGGTCGGTAAAGAGCTTCACACCCCTCCAAAATGAACACTGTGAAACAGAGTCGGACTATAAAGCATTGTCACTTGCTTTATCACCAAAAGAGAATTCAATTGCAATCCCTATTGTCATCATTACTATATCTGGGACACTGGAATACCTCTAGACCTCTGCATGCCTGTCATGTTGCACTTATGACTGTCTGGAACCCGTTCACACCTCGACACGCTTCCCGCCGTTTACACTCGCTCTGAAATCCTGCGAAATCTCCGGTATTTCTCGTTGCTGTTCGCACTCGGGACACCAGTTGGCCTGTCTGTCAATTCTGACACTATTTGATTCGCTCAAGATACTTAATTACCCAGATCTGAAATAGCATAGACTTTTAAAAGTAAAGACCATCTCCATTATGATTACAGAGGCATTGATATTTCGACATTATGCGATGAGAAGCAAATACAGGTGTGTGGTAGGCTATAAGTGACTGGAGGCAGGTACCATAAATCACCCAAGAAAAGCCGTCAAAACCATTTATAGTTTACCAGAGACAAATGCCCGTGTCACTTGAAGTTCATGACAAAAGATGCCATACTTACGTGGCATATAAAAGGAAACATATGTAGGCTAATCTACTGACCCCCACCTCAGTATTAACTTTCAAAAACTGTTGTCGTCGAGGACAGACACAAAGAGAGGAGACAAACTGTCATCGTTTACTCACCGTCATGTCATACCAAACCTCATGGCTTTTATTTGTACAGAAATAAGGTGAAATTTTGCAGAATGTTGACACAGCTTTTTTATGAAAGCAAATAGCCAGAAGCTTGTTTCCGCCTCAGAATTTAAATTCTCGAAATTCAGAGAAAAGAAGTCAAAATTTTGCAATTGCGAAGGAAAAAGTAAAAATGGCAAGAATTTCACGCAATTATGACTTTATAACTCACAAAAGTTTATATCAAGCAATTCTGTGGAAATTAAGTCCGAATTTTGAGATAAAAAGTCACAATTACATTTTTATTTTTTATTCATTGGCGGAAACAAGCTTTCATGATATAGTGAGCATGGTGGAACAAAGATAAAAAGCACCATAAAAGTAATAAAAGCAATCTAATAATTGAGACAAAACAATTAAAAATGAGCTAAATAATAAACAATTAAACAACTAAACAAACGTGTTAACATTTACTTAATTATTCCATTCATTCGTTTTGTTTTTATAAAATTCTACTGACAAAATGGATCGTGTAATGTTTTTGATTCAGTAAAAAGAACCGGTTCCTAAGAGTCGTTCATTCCTGAGTCGAGCTTCACGGATCGCACCGTTACTGCGTCTGAAATCTTATACTATAGGCTATAGTAGTAGCCTACGTACTGCATTTGGTTTGAAACTTACTTACTTACTATTATATGGAAGTAGGACGCAGTGCATATGTTTTGGATTCACTAAAAAGAACCGACTCATAAGAGTCATTCGGGAATTGGTTAGACTATACTGGTTGTGTTTTCATTCACTAAAGTCACTACAGGAATTGGACAACACTTGCTGCACTTTATGATTTGGAATCACTAGAGTTACTCATATAAGCTGCTTGTCTGTAAGGACTACATTGGTCATGCTTTTGATTCACAAAAAAAAAAAAAAAGAACCAGCTTAAAAGCTTACACAATGATCGTGCTGCTTGTTTTTTATTCACTTAAAAGAACTGGCTCATAAGAGTAATTAATTAGGGACTACCCTGGTCATACAGTAGTTAAAAAATGAAAAAGAGCAGTGTGAACATTATAGTTAAAATGTTCTGCATATGAAAGAAAGCCATAAAGGTTTGGATCAACATGAGGGCGAATAAATGATGACAGAATTGCGTATTATTTATTTTGTGGTTGTGTGCGTGACGCTTTTCATGCTGCTCTTGTGTCTCCAACTATTGACTAAACAGCTCTACAACAATGGAAATAGGTGACACATGATACCAGATCACCTGTGCCCATTTCTCACTGTCACATGACCACATTTACCACTGCCTTCATTCTACATGAACTCAAATACTAGTGTATCAGTTTCAGCCCAGTTAAATATACACGGATAATTACTCTGTTGTAATTAATTCAAAGAACCACGGAACGACAAGCCAAAGCACAGATTAGGTTTTCATACTTAACGTAACACACATAATAAACAAGTGTACTGGCCACAGTAACAGATTACATACAGGGTACGGAAATAAATAAAATATTTAAAAAATGTAAACGTATTTTTAACGCATTCAACGATGCAGGGCAATAACTGTGTGATGTAGCCTATAGATTTTTGATGAATGTTGGTAACCAAACTGTTTTGGTTACCATTGACTTCCATTGTATGAACAAAAAAATACTAAGACACTACTAAAATTATCTTCTTTTATGTTTCACACAAGAAAGAAGTCATACAGGTTTGAAACGACATGAGGGTGAGAAAAAGATGACAGAATTTTAATTTTTGGGAGAACTATCCCTTTAATACCCATTTATTAATCGCATGGTATTTTTATGCAGCTGTAATTGCAGTGTAAATGCATTCATGCCACCTCTGAGCTGCAATGAATGCTCTGTAAATATAACTAAATACCAATTCAGATGCAGCTTCTGAAAACAGATCATGGCCATTGTAGCCTAAGGGTCTGTTTACATGACAATGATGTACTAAAAACAGAAACTTTTTTTCCTTTGCGTTTATCGTCTACAGACGACAAAGTTATCAAAAAGATCCCCGTTCACGCAGATCGGTGAGAACGACTAAAATCACTGTATTATTCATGCCAGGCCAGTAGATGGCGATGTCACTTTGTAAAGAAACACTACGCGCCTACGTAATATGCATGCGCATGACATCACCGTTTTCACCAATTTAAGTTTTTGTAGTTTACATGGAGACAATAACGTACTCGGTTACTAACGTAACCTTGGTTCCCTTAGAGTAGGGAACGAGTATTGCGTAGCTATACGCAGTGGGAAAACTCCTTTTCTCGAGAATATTGAAGCCATTATTTTAAAACGCAGTCCAGCTGCACAGCGAGCACAAAGCAGAGCGTCTATCTCGCTCATTGGCTGTGCTGCAGCAACTGCATGAACCTATGGTGAGGCGGCTGAGACGCGCGAACCACTCGGGTCGTGTCAGAACCCGCCAGAATGGGCGTGGCTTATGCCTATATAAGCAGACCATTTCGCCATAGAGTCAGGTTAAATTGACTGAAGCACGGCAGGCTACGCAATACTCATTCCCTACTCTCAGGGAACCGAGGTTACGTTAGTAACCGAGTACATTCCCTTTCGAGAACGTTCACTTCGTATTGCGTAGCTATACGCAGTGGGAACCCATTTTACAACGCCGTGCTATTAGCTAGCGACTTCACCATGAATGATTACCTGGGGCTAAGTAGCCTGAGGTCAACAGTAAAGTTTTAAAGTCACAATTCACCCTAGGACCAGACAAAGGTCGGGCCTTTAGATAGAAAGTACCCGTACACCACTGGACCAAGACCATGAAGAGGCCGTGCCTCTAGTGGATTGAGCTCTAACACCTATGGGGCATTGAAGGCCCATGGAGGTGTAGGCTATAGAGATAGCATCTACTATCCATCTAGAAAGTCTCTGTTTCGTGACCGGCAGACCTTTAGTGCGGCCACCAAAACACACAAAGAGCTGTTCCGACTGTCTGAATGTGGCGGAGCGCTCCAGATAGATTCTGAGAGCCCTGACAGACCAGTTTCAAATGATTATCATTTTCCGACGGGGGAAGAGCTGATAGCGAAATCACCTGGGCTCTGCGCCCCGCGTCCTGGTTTGATTTGAAAATCAAATTATCTTTTGGATGTAATTTCTCAGCTGAATTTGATGTGCGATTAATTAATCGTCACATCATGTAATAAATAAGATTACGATTAATCATGAAAAAAGATCACGATCACCCACCCGATCTTATTCATAAATGACTGTATCTATTAAACCTTTGACAAAATCATACTGTAACATTCAAATATTTCAACCACACAGTATCGTTGATTCTGTGTTACAAATATTCTAGAAGTACTGGGATAAAAGTTTATAGCTCGGATATAAACACTGATTTCTACTTAATCCTTATGAAAGTAACTTGGTGCTTCAAATAACGATTGTATCAATTACATCGTTACACCAGTAGGTGGCGACAAATTACTTAAAAATGTATATCATTGAGGGGCTATTTACTCAAAACCTTTTTCAACTAAAAACGTAAAACTTTTTATGTGTTGTGGGTGCTTGAAAATGCAAACTTTTGAAAACCGGTTTCAAAGTGCAAGTTTTTGAAAACGGTCTCCGTGTAAACAACAAAAACGTGAATCTTTGAAAACGATGATGTCATGCACATGCGTATTACGTGTTCAATCTATAGTGTTTCATCGCCATCTAATAGCCTGGCAGAAGAATACAGCGTTTTTAGTCATTTTGCGGATCTGTGTAAATGGGGATCGTTTTGAGTAAGGTGTCGTCTGTATGCAGGAAAACTCAAAGGAAAAACTTTTTCCGTTTTAAGCATATTGTTGTCGTGTAAACGTACCCTCAATCATTCATTCAAGAGATTAGTCCAAAAATGCTGATTCATCCAGTAATGACACAAGTTTAGTATTTATGAGTGAGTCATTGAATCATTCTTTCAATCCGATAAAAAAAAATATATATATTCAATTCAATTCAAATTGATTAAACATTTTAAATAGACTGCAGCAATTAACATTTTGTCAGAAGCTAAAGTAAATTATGTTATTTTGTTTAGTCGTCTGTTCAGAATCGTGTGAGAATCGTAATCATATTAAAAACAAAAAAAAAATCGTGATTATCAATTTATCAAGAATCATGCAGCTCGATAGATTAAAAATTGTAATCGCTTGGACAGCCCTATAAATATTCACTTTGGAATTCGGCATCTCTTTGGAATTTAGCGTGACGAATATGGCAGCGGACTTCTGGGACCATTAGAAATCAACAGGAAGCCACGTCTAGTATTCAGATCATCTCTCTCTGGCTGAAATGAAAGATTTCTGTGACCCAGAATGGCCCTCCGCTGCTCGTTACAAGGCCAAAGAATATTGAGAAAGGCAGCTTCAGGCTCCCGCTGACTTTATATTATTTTTACAGCAGGAAAATTAATTAAAAGACAGAGAAAGACTGCCAGTAATACCATAAGATAGCGAGAGACTGTCTGTCCAGAATCACCTGTGTGGAGAAAGAGGAGTTACGTGACATGACCAAAGCAAATTCAAAATTACAGGTACATCTAATTGATTTATTCTGCATGTATATTAATGTGTTTTGAGTTTGGACTTTAATATAAGAAGTAATTTGCATTTAATATAATCAAATTATTGAAAAAAAAGTCTCACTAGATTTATCTTCAGTAAATCTTTATTTGACCTGGTCAATTTGTTTGCATTACACCAAAGACTAAGATTAAGTTTAATTAAATTATTTGAAAACAATTTATCATAGCCTACAGTGGTTGGGCCTGTGCAGTTCATGGTTATTATAATAATAAAAAGGTTTGTGTTGATATACAGACGATGTATTGTCACTAGATGGCAGTATTTCTTAGGACATGCCAGTGTGCCCTGTTTATCATGAATTTATTCATTCATCTATTTATTGTTGATCAATATAATGCATAATGCAGTGTCTTCAGTCTGGATGGTAAGCAGCTGAAGACTGACGAGTCTGTCCACGCTAGCCAAATGGATTTCATTGTGCAAATGGATTTTATAATGTTTATAAAATCAGGGCTATTCTGCAAGCAAATGAGCTATAAAATTGATCAACTTGAGCACAAAATGAGATGGGAGTTTCATTATCATAGTTTTACCATAAATCTAAAGTTTACCATCTTATGTCCATAATTTAAATAAAAGATAAACATAGATCTATATAGCAGCACTATATAATGCTTAATTAGATTCTAAAATAGTGGTTAACATTCAAATAAGCACGTTCTAAAGATTAAATATTTTTCAGTGCACTTGAACCACTATTTTGAGAGTCAGTAATTAAGTTATTAAAATGTTGATGTCTGGTTTACAAACTAAATGGATCTATAAATACTACTGACCACAACAAGAAATACTTCTCTTTTTTTTTTCTGTTTTTGTTCTTCTTTTGTGATATTTCCTGATTTATGATGTAGGAACTTTGATGACTCAAATCGAATCTTTGTATGGATTATTATTCTTCATCTGTTAATGACTGCAGAATCAGAATTTAAAAAAAAATATATTGTTTCTCCTTCAGCCTTTCAGCAAAATCAAAAAAAAAAAAAAATATATATATATATATATATATATATATATATATATATATATAGGCTATACCTGTCGCTGTCAAATAGAATTCATATGGATAAAATTTTTTTAATGGAAGCAAATGTTTTGTTTTGCAGCGAATTACTGTCAAATCTTCTTCTTCCTCTTTTTTTTTTTTTTTTTTTTTACCATTTCGAATTAAATTGAATACTGAAGAATCCAATTGAATATTTTTCAGTCAGGCGCTGTCGAATCGAATATTTTCTAGTCATGCACCACTGAGGGATCAAATATTTTTCAGTAAGGCGCTGTCAAATCAAATATTTCCCAGTCAGGTACTGTGTAACCGAATATTTTCTAGCCAGGCACCAGGAATCAAATATTTTTCAGTCTGGCGCTGATGAATCGAATATTTTTCTGTCAGGCGCTGTCGAATGGAATATTTTCCAGTCAGGCGCTGTCGAATGGAATATTTTTCAGTCAGGTGCTGTTGAATAGAATATTTTTCAGTCAGGTGCTGTTGAATCGAATATTTTTCAGTCAGGCGCTGTCGAATGGAATATTTTCCAGTCAGGCGCTGTCGAATGGAATATTTTTCAGTCAGGTGCTGTTGAATAGAATATTTTTCAGTCAGGTGCTGTTGAATCGAATATTTTTCAGTCAGGCACTGATGAATCGAATATTTTTCAGTCAGGCGCTGTCGAATGGAATATTTTCGTCAGGCGCTGTCGAATGGAATATTTTCGTCAGGCGCTGTCGAATGGAATATTTTTCAGTCAGGTGCTGTTGAATAGAATATTTTTCAGTCAGGCGCTGATGAACCGAATATTTTTCAGTCAGGTGCTGTTGAATAGAATATTTTTCAGTCAGGCGCTGATGAATCGAATATTTTTCAGTCAGGCGCTGTCAAATCGAATATTTTTCAGTCAGGCGCTGTGGAATGGAATATTTTCCAGTCAGGCGCTGTGGAATGGAATATTTTTCAGTCAGGTGCTGTTGAATAGAATATTTTTCAGTCAGGCGCTGATGAATCGAATATTATTCAGTCAGGCGCTGTCGAATCGAATATTTTTCAGTCAGGCGCTGTCGAATTGAATATTTTCTAGTCAGGCACTGTCAAATGACTTCATAATATCCTAACTTGAGCACTTGCGCGAAGGATAGTCATGTCATGGTACTATTTCGAGAAAATGTTAGACTAATTTCTAATTACAGAGAAAGAACAGAGGTTGACAGTACGAAACCAGCGCAGTGAGTTTTGCCCTCAGCATATGGTTGTGCATTGTTGTTCCTTTTAACCCTCATTTGTCTTTTTGTAATTGGATAGGATGGTCGGTCCTATCTCCTTTAGCCCTCCCTCTCTCCCTCTTCCCCTCTCCCTCTCCCTGCCTCTCTCTCTCTCTCTCTCTCTGACATCGGGGTTTTCTCTCATAGGCTACAGTAAGCGCCTGGCACTGACAATGTGGACATCAGCGGGGAATATATAGTGTTATCATCTGAATTCGCGTCGTGTTCCCAGCGCATTCAACTTCATTATTACCAGGTAAGACGGAATCATTATGTCAGACATCTTTTTATGTATCCATATGGTGTCTGTATAGCTCTCGGTAAATGCATCCCAATGTAAATCTGATCCGGACAGAAGTGAGAGATGGTTCGGACTCGCGCTGTTATCCCGTAGGAAACCGCTGCTGTTGTTATGGCAATAAAAGCGGTGCGCGTTTGTTTCAGCAGCACTAGTAATACAAGTTGAACAACTAACCGATTGGAACGGTGAAGTTTACAGTTTTATGAACGTTCTATGGAAGAATTTTAACTCGCAGCTTTCTGAACATAGCCTAACATTCAAAAGCATAGCGAGCGATATATTGCGTCTGGTATATTGTGTAGAAGATTAGGGGACCCAAATTGACTTGTGAATTTAGATTAGGTTAGTTAATCTGGTTAAGAAGAGCTAATTCGAGAGAAGAGCTGATTCAAATCTCCTCTACACTTAAAATAAAGGTTATTCGTTCTTTATAAAGGTTCTTTATTGGTAGCAAGCAACGTTTTGGTTTTGGACTTGTTTAGATCATCATATTGGTTCCTTAATGATTTCATACAGGGCTAAAAAGTTCTTTGTATCTTCATATGTGGCACCAGGCTTTGGTTCTACTGGAGCCTTTATAAACGTGTGTGGTTTGGATGAAGTGTAGGAGATACTAACGGTGTCCGGATGCCAGGGGGTCTGGGTGATCACTCCTTCTGGACATCTGATTTGATTTTAGATGTTGTAATTGATTAGTTTGACCGGGAGCCGAACCCTCGCAATTAGTGCAAATACTAATTAGCTTGGGTCAGTGACTGAATGACTGAGCATCTTTGTAATTGAACTTATCTAGGAGAGTGTATTGACTGTTTGTGTTCCAGGAAATGCAGCAATCCTCCAATTTAGACTTGCAACAAATTTGCATACAGAGTCAAACCTTTTTGTTTCCCCCCAATCTAATGATAAATCAAACTGATTTAATTTAGTCTTTATTCTTCTGTCATTCATGGTTAAAGTATACTGTAAGAACAACTAGAGCTCTTATACTATCATGCACATATCAGCGCGAGTGATTGAATGACTTAGCATTAATGCTAAGTAATTGAAACCGTGTAGAGAATATATTGTATGTTTGGTTCACAAAATGCTGCTGTTTTCCAACAGGCCTAGATTGAATCTTTGTTTGGATTCAAATTTGTTTTTGTACCGTCATTGTCAAAATCAGAATTGAGTTTTTGTTCACTGTCTGTTTGAATAAATCTATCTATCTATCTATCTATCTATCTATCTATCTATCTATCCATCCATCCATCCATCCATCCATCCATCCACCCACCCACCCACCCATCCATCGTTCTATAGGCCAGCTCTATTGTTCCTTGTATCTGTCTGTCCATCCACATTATATAATGTATTTCTTAATATTAAGGCATTTGTAGAATAATAGAGTTGATTAGTTATTTTAATTGTTCTCCATCACCTAGAAATTAAGTAAAAGCTTGACTGCACCAGCTGAACTTAGAATAAAAAACCTCATTGTGTTCATGGCATATTTGCTGCTAAACTATTTGGCATGTGAGCAGCTAATTCTTGTTCTCTGAATCACTGAATAGAGATCTTTGTTGCCATTCTTTTGCCTCTCTGTACAAACTAGCTTTGAAGTTAACTTTGGATTTTAATAGGGTGTACTGAGACATGTTCGTAGCTCTGTCCTTATGAAGAACATTACTATCTATCTATCTATCTATCTATCTATCTATCTATCTATCTACTTCAGAATTTCACAGTGTTGTAATTGTTTGTGAAATTTACTAGCAATTTATCATTGAACATTGTTTCTACACCAGTTTTTGGTTCTTTATTGGCATTGGTGGTTCCATGAAGAACCTTTAACATCCATGGAACCTTTCAATTGCACAAAAGGTTCTTTGTAGTGGAAAAAGGTTCTTTAGATTATTATAATGTTATTCACAATAGAAAAAAAACATGGTTCTTTTAAGAACTGTTGACTGAAAGGTTCTTCTGGTAACCAAGAAATGGTTCTTCTATGGCAGGGGTTCTCAACGTCTACATTCAAAGGTCCAAATATGAATTTTTATCAATGTCAAAGGTCCGGAACTATTGGTTATTACAGAACATGCATAACAAATCAACACTCATTTTATGAAAAAAATTTGTTTTTTCTTCCACTCTTCACAAATCCAACTGTCACGTTACAAATAGGGCTGCAACAACTAATCGATATAATCGATAATAATCGATTATGAAAATCGTTGTCAACGAATGTCATTATCGATTAGTTGCTCTGCTTACGTCACGGGGAGCATTTACTAGTTGAAACAGGCCTATCATGATGCGGCACACACATGCAAGGTCTCTCTCCCTGTGCCGCTCTGTCGTGCGCGCGCTACACAGTTTGGACTTTGGAGCACTCTCTTCTGTCTCGCATGCGCTCTCTTGCTTGCTCGCTCTAGATTCCAGGAGTTTGAACTAATTTGCGGGCATCAGGGAGCCGCTATCAATATGCGGGAGACTCCCGGAACTTCCGGGAGTCTTGGGATGTCTGCATTTTGTCTCGGGCATCAGGTTGTGCAATCATTTCGCTCGCAACAGAAGTGATGGATTAAAATAGCGCTACGCAGAAATAGGCTAAATTAAAATGGTGTTTAGAAAGTGAAGCACTAAATATAAAGGCAGTTATTAACAGCAGCAGTAAAAGATTGTTTTTTAGTCACTGTAGTCAGTGGTTTTCAGCGAATGCTTGTGCACTAATGCATCATTTTCTTGTCCTTTTGATCAAGCCTGTTTGCTGCGTCTCCATTCCGTTCTCTTTTTATAGCATTTGTCTTCTATTAAGTTTTAATTGTTTTACAAACGCGATCTACTGCGGCTCTACTACGTTCACACGCTTTTTTTTCAGTCTTTCTATATTTATTTTAGCAATTTATCCTTATAATTAATTGAATCTTAAATAAAAATTAAATGAATTATGTACTTTACATGTTTTTGGTTTCTATCTTCACATCTGAACATGTCTGTGTAAATTAGTTTTTAACAAAAATTATGTTAAAACAATGTTGTATATAATTTAGATTTTTTTGTTTTTCATGGTTGTCAACTTGCCATCAGCAATTATCATTAAAAACAATGCAAATATTGATATTAGTAAAACTCAGTGTGTGGCTTTTGTACACTTTTACACATAAATACCATGATTAAGGGTTTTATTTAGTTGTAATAAACAAAAAATCAAATTAAAATTTTATCCGATTAATCGATTAATCGAAAAAATAATCGCCCGATTAATCGATTATGAAAATAATCGTTAGTTGCAGCCCTAGTTACAAATCAAACAGAATGGCTTTGCGCTGGATTGGGGCAAAATGAACGCATACCTCTCTGTCCAATCATCTTTGAAAACTTTATTTTCTTCGTCAACTTTTCTTAATGACATCCTCCACACCCATTCAAACGCTTACAGCGGTGAAGTGCGCCCGATTACGTCAAAAGTCATACGCTCACTGGATGTCATGGCAACTAAATCACGGAGGAAAACTTTAAATATCTCGCCTTCGCTTTAATTTCGGACCATCTCAAAAAATACATAAAAAAATAAACAAATGATTTTCACATGCGTTTATCAAAGTAGGAAATCCACACTTTTAATCCCTTACACACAATTAGTGCTCTTGAAATACAAAATGGAGACGGGTCCGGATTGAGTTCCCTCCGGGTCCGGATCCGGACCGGAGTCCGGACTTTGAGAAGTACTGTTCTATGGCATCGCTGCGAAAACCCACTTTTTTTTTAAGAGTGTACGAACCTCGAAATGTCTATTACAAAATTAGTGGTGGTGATGTAATTGTTGCCATTACATTTTTGACAAATCTGCACCAAAGCACATTAGTTTTGGCTCTTTGATTAAGTCCCTTGTCAACTCAATACTCCTCAAACTGATATTCCCTCAAAGCAAGTTTATAGGAAAACAAATTGCTTCTCTAGTTGAGGAAATGAGAGGAGGAAAAAAGTGATGAATGACTTAAGAAGGAGGAAAAAAAAGAGGGTGAAGTGTAAACATCCTTCTAAAAAAAAAAAACAGATTTCTGAGACCTCCTCATTGAAGTTCACCATGTACGAGGCATCTAACGCACAATGGCATTACGGTCCCGCTTCAATTTGGCATGGCAGACTGGCGATTAACTGCAGTTTAATCTGCACAAGGCCTTATTCTCCTCAACATTCTGATCTACCACACTATTTTTAGCCCCACAAAACAACCCCGCTTCCCCAACCCCCTAAAAACACTGCAGGCGTCTGTCTGTGAGGAATCCAGCATTTGAGATAAGAGCACAGGCTCTGCGTGAGGACACTAAGTTTATCAGCATGACATGCATGTGATTCATGCAAATTCTCCATAGTTTTTACTGTTTATTTGTTTCCAGCGAGTTTGAGATGGTTCAGCACGTGGCGCGTCACGAGGTCCTCGGGCATTGATCATACATGGATTCTCTTTTATAAAAAAAAAGATTTTGAGAAGATTTCGACTGCTAGTGCAAATATATTTGAGTCAACAATCCTGGATCTTGTCCTGCAATGTGACTTCTGACTGTTAAAACTATTACGACTGGGACTTTTAGTTGAAGGCACAGAAGGCACTTTCATCCGTGGAACATGAAAATAGACATTTTGCAGCTCTTTTCTATACAGCATAGTAGTCGACCTCCCAAAAAGATTGATTATTTTCCAAAAATCATCACGGAGGAAATTGTTTCTGTTTTCAAGTAATTCAAGTAACTATCAAATCGATGACTATTTCTCTAAACTAACAATTTTACCAAACCAAACGCTTTACTTCTCTTTTATGTCACTCTTTTATTAAATCATTCAACTTTGTCATAACTGACTATAAAATAAATTACTTTATTGTAGTTAATTTAAGTAATAAGTCAAAGACAAGGGATTTTTTTAGGCATGCTTGACCAAAGAAACAAAAATAAATCAACATCAGTTATCGACCAGTATTAGAGATGTTTTAAATGTATTTGTTTCAGCCTATATTGCCTATATAATTGTCAATATTTTATATTTTATTGTATTTCGGCCTATTTCCTCCTAGTTTTACATTTAAAAAATCAATAATTTTACATGTAAATAATTTTTCGTCGAGCACTGACTTCATTTGTCATAGTATTAAGATAATAATTGTATTTATATTGTGGTTTATATTCATGCAATATATTTTTAGAGAAAATAATGTTGAATTTAATATCAGCCATTTAGCGATTATCGGCCATGACATAAAAAGTATAATTGACTTCATGATCAGTATCAGTCAGAATTTTTGTGCATCTATATTTATTTATTTATTTATTTATTTATGTTTTCCATAGTTATTCATTCATTCAGTCAGTATGGGCTGCATATGGAAAAGAGCTGCATGGACGTTCTTCAAAAATTCTCCTTTTGTGTTTCACAGAAAAAATAAAAGTATACAGGTTTGGAACGAAATGAGGGGGTGAACAAATAGTGACAGAACTTAATTTTTGATTGAACTATCTCTTTAAGTAAAGAAAAAACAGCTTATTGACAGATTGATAGTGTCATAATGGCTTAATGCCTATCCTATGAGGTAAACAAATTGAATCTTTTGACTCTTGCGCAAAGAGACGAAAGTTGCTGTCACAGTGTGTTTAGTGCTGAATCTGATACAATGTTCCACCACAATATAGCACTTCCTCCAGCTAAATTTGTCAACTTACATGAGTATATTTTTCCTGTCTGGTACATTTATAGGTAAAGCTATGAATTTTCTTTTTGACAGACAGGATTTTTCATACCGTGTTTCATCTATTTTTGACAATACAAAGGTTTATTTGATATTTTAGATTTTGCTGTGAGCACATGCACTCTGATTTTTTATTTATTTATTTATTTATTTTTTTAAGTTGAAGATCGTTGGAGCATGTTTTATATATTATTGGAGTAAGAAAATACTTTTTCAGTCATTGTACTTGCCTCTATTTGTTGAATTTACTAACAATTTCTAAATGAAAATCGCTTAAAGGTGGGGTATGTGATTTGGAAAACGACCGGCAGATTTTAGAAAATACACAATTCAAATGGTCCTACCTTCTTTCCTCCAACGCTGGTCCTGACTCCACCCATTCGAAGAACATGGACGTGCAATCATGCACCAGTGAAAACTCAGTTGCACGAGAGATTGTAATGATGATTTACTACTAATCATGGAACCGGCTTTACTGACGAGATGCGCATGCGTCACGAGCTTTGAGTATGCGCACGAAGGGGGTCACGCGCGCTGGGGGAGGGGTGTGTGGTACGACCGTTTGATTGACGAACTTACTGTCCAATGATTCTAGGTGGTCTTGGAAATGATT
Source organism: Gila orcuttii (assembly GCA_026230005.1). Classification (NCBI taxonomy): domain Eukaryota; kingdom Metazoa; phylum Chordata; class Actinopteri; order Cypriniformes; family Leuciscidae; genus Gila; species Gila orcuttii. The sequence goes on along the minus strand of JAPDVR010000020.1, from coordinate 36,839,994 downwards.
GGCTGGAGTTTTTCGAGTCCTGCCCGTTCCACAGATGATTAAATTGCTTAATTTTCTTTTTAAGTGCTTCTAACTCAGTGGCTGTAAGTGGGTTAGGAACAGGATTTCAAGTTATTTAGAAAAAATGGACAAAAAAGAGAATCACATATCCCGCCTTTAAAAGTAAATCCTACACCATTTTTTCCTGTGTGTTGTCACTTTAAGCCTGTTAGCCTTGGTTGCTTTTTGTACAACTAAAGATTGCGTGATCCCAGCTTACACAAATATATTATAAGAATGTTTTGCTAAGGTTGCCATTAAGTTATAAAAATGTTATTTCTGAATGTTCCCCACATGCTCAAAACGTCCAAATTTTAAATATTTGGAAACATTCCATGTTATAATTCAGCAAAAATTATGAAAATGTTACTTTTGAATGTTGTCTGACCATTAGTAACATTTAAAAAAGTTAGAGAACAAGGTCCAACTAAAACATTTCAGAAAAAAAAAACGTTCCGTCAAACCGATTAATCGTATCTAATATAAAAATTTGTAAATATATATATGTATATATACTGTATATGTGTATACTGTAAAAATATATATTTACAAACATTTATGTTAGATGTGATTAATCGATTCATCGTTTAAATAACGTTTTGAGAACATTATTAAAGAGCACATAACTTTGAACGAACGTTCTATTAACGTTACTTGAAGAACTTTGAGAGAACGGTAGCTAAAGTTCACTGTCCCTGTTAGCTGGAATGGTTTCAGGAAAAAAAGGTTGATAATAATGAAAATAATGGACATTAATTTGAAACCCATACCATATCTCACTCTTTTGCCAACGTAGCCTACATTGTCAAGGTTGTTGCTTTTGTCTAGAGACTGTATCTAAACTTAGAAGGTTCTCCGTTGTTCATGTAGTTTGACACTCATAGGCTTCAGTCGAAGTTTTCTCCCATCAATGTCACAACACCCCCCCCCCCTTTCTCGCCCACTGTCAATGTTGTGCTTCCAACTTTTTCAGAGCGTCTTTGATATATTTCTTTAGAAGAGAGGTGTTGCAATTTAGAGCTCTGAGAATTTTTAGATCAAGACGTACAAGACGTATCTCTCCAATTCCCATCGGTATCAAAGCCAGCTGGCAAGGTTGCAATCAAAAAGCTGAAAATGACTTTCAGAAAACGCGAGGCGTTTGACCTGCTCACGAAAACTGAAGGAACGTTGTCGTTTTGATAAAAGAACGCAGAGCTATTTGATATTTGTGGTTTACTGCCGTTGATAACGACTTCTAGAGTTAGCGAGGATTGTGTAATTGTTCAGTCAGTTTATACAGGCCTCTTCTGAATAATTTCCAACAAAACGCTTCTTTCATAGAGAGAATGCATATATTGTTTCACGTGTTCTAGCAGGCAGATTGGTAAAAACGCAGCCCACTCTTCCGAACAAGCTTCCCCTTATTTTCCTGCTTTCTGAGAGATTGAGGTCATTGTTAATTGAAACACAGACACATGTTAATTAGTGCGAGATATTTTTCCCCTGAATCTCTCCAACTAACGATGTCCTTCAATTAATTACCGGCTTCTTGTCTCTGCTGCAAGCTAGTGCTAGTCAAGAGAAAAATAAATTAAAGGAATGGTTCAGCCACAAATGAACATTCGCTCGCCCTCTTGTCATTTCCCAAATGACTTTCTTTGTCCCGTGGAGCACAAAAGAAGATGTTTAGAAGAATATTCATGCTGCTCTTTTCCATATAATCAGAGCAGTGGCCACAGAATGTCACATAAGGTTTGTTTGTACTTCTGCATATTCAAATCCAATGCCATTTGTTGTCGTTGATATCAAATCTTAATTCATTCATAGTTAATTCAAATAATAATGACTGAAAGTTTGGTCTATTCCTCACACAAAGCTCACTCAAAGTCATATGGACTACTGTTATGACACTTTTATGGCCCATTTTGTCATTTTTCCAGTAGTGTTGTTATTGTAAACTAAAATTTAAACTATTAAGAATCGTTTTTGTTAAAATAATGCCGAAACAATGTATAAATATTTTATGAAAAACTTGAAAAAAAAAACTTTGAATTGACACAAAAAAAACACATAAAATTACTTAAATTAAAATTTAAATGAAAACTGATAATACAAAAATTAAAAAAGTTAATATTTTATTATATATTGCACTATAAATAGTATATAAATAATGCTAAAAAACACTTTTGGAGTTTGTCAGACATGGCCACTATTAATAGATAAGAGCAGCTTGAACATTCTACTAAACGTCTCCTTTTGCTTTCCATAGTGAAACATAGTTATTATTTTATATTAGGGATGCACATGTATTAAAATTCTAGCCAAAACCAATAAGCTGATCATTTACATCAAAGTTCGTTTACAAACTTTACTCATCTAGTTTTCATATTATTTACTCATCTACTGTATATTTCATACTAGTTTGTCTTAATTTAAAAAAATCTGTTAAAATCAGTTGTTTTTTTAGGCAATGTGTACATTATGAAAAAATATATATTTTTAAGATTTGCTAAAGACTACAATTAACTTTATCATATTGTAATTATTATGAATTATATTTAAGTGTAATGAATATAACGTTATTGCATTTATTAGTATTTGTACAGTAGATCTAAATGTAAAAGCACATGCGCACATACGCCAAAATTAAAAATATCAGCCTAAACTGATATATTGTGCACGCCTATTATTTATTATACAAGTTAAAATGTACTTATTTTATAGTCAATTAAATGTCTTAATAAGAGTGTAAAATAAATGATTTAGTTGAATTGTTCGTTTGACACTGGCATCAATTTAAACGTAGGCTTGAGAGGAAATCTAAATAAAAGCTCACTAGGATACTCGAATAAAGCTTAAGTAATTAATTTCAGACCTGGAGGATTTCCTGACGCCTAACGAGTTTTTCCATGGTGATTTTTGGGATATAATCAATCTGACATGTGTATCAAACACCTGTTTTCCCCAAACAGAATGGCTGCCACCTTCCATTTTAATCATCCACAGAAAAACTGCCATGGTGTGCTTGACTATCCGCCCCAGAAAACCAAACACGGATCCATTGCCGCTCCGCAGAGAGATCCCCCCAAGCGATATTTATGAGATGCACTATCCACCTCCTAAATGCGCAAATGATGTCCTTTCCGGAAAGGCACGCGTGAACCTGAGCGTTGTAGGCTTCTTGCCATGACATGTTGCCTTTACATTAAGAGGAAAGCTCTAGTACAATGCTATTTTCTGAAGTACTTAAGAGGAGAGGAGGGACCTCTGGAGTTTCCGCCACTCGTTGGGAGTCTTGATAGTGGGAAAGAGGGGTGGAAAAAAGAGTGTTCATTTGAAAGCACTCTGTATCCTCAGAGGGACGGCTAACCGCATAGGGAAGAGTTGAAATCCTCCATTAGACTGAAAGGTTACAGGCTAATAACTGACTGTGGAAATAGGATAGGAGAATGAACGCTTTTTGGCATTCGGGCTAAGTGAAAATTGTGTCTTGCAAACAAGAGCATATAGCGGAAGGTCTTGCCTGTAATGGCAGGATGTTAGTGGACATCAATTCAAAATTGACCTTATTTATTAATGTGCTCCTGTCGTTGTGATTTATTTTCGAGCATGTTATTCCAAAGAGAAAAAAAAAATTGTTCTGTCTCTAAAATAACTAGGTCTAGATTATTTTTCAGGACCATAACATTTATTATATAAATATTTTAGCGTTGTCAAATCGATTAATCGTGATTAATCGCATCTAACATAAAAGTTTGTGTGTGTTTATGTATGTATGTATATATATATATATATATATATATATATATATATATACATACATACATACATACATACATACATTAGGGGTGGCACGGTACATGAAAAAACATCCGAACCGTTCGGTTCGCTTGTCTCGGTTCGGTGCGTGTGTGCGTCGCACGGTTCGACGCATGAGCAATGTAACCTCGTGCCCGTGACAGTGTGTTTACTTTTCGCGCGAAATAAGAGATGTGTGGACAATGGACATACATGAGGCTTGTTTCACTTGAACCGGCGCTGCACAGACCGATCGATGAATAACATCAGAGTACCGCGAGAGCAACGGCACCGTATGCTTTTCAATCACTCTCGCGGTACTTTGATGTCATAAACCGATTGGTCTGTGCAGCGCCGGTTCAAGTCGAACAAGCCTAGAGACAGTAAAAGTGGAGTATGGAGTGCTGCAGGTCTCGTCACGTATAGAAATGGCAAGTGGGAGAGATAAGGAAGGCTAACCGGAGTTGGAGGATGCGCCATCGTCGTATAAGTCCGGTGTGTGGGAACATTTTGGATTTCATGTTACCTATGATATTTAAATATATACAGTGACACCAAGTTTAGATAAGAACTCTAGTCATATGTTTCCAAATACTGCACTTTAATTTCAAGTGAAAAAAATGTATCCTCACTTTCAGGGAATAGAAGCATTGTTGATACTGTTTTTGTGTTGAGAACTTATGTTTCACTTTATGGTTATGCCTTTGCTATTGTTATAGCCTCATTATAGGCAATGATGTGTAACATATTTTGACTTATTTAAAAGATAGTGCTTTAAGAGTTCCTCTCTTTTTCTATTAAAAGAAAACCATTTTGTAAGAGCTACACTGAAGTTGACAGATTAATAAATGCAAGTTAATTTTAATCTTTGTGTGCTAAAAATGCACATAAGTGCAATACACATTCTCCTTTTTTGCCAAATAAACAAAAGCATTTCATCAATGTCTTCTCTCTTGCTGTATCAAAATGTCACCTAGCTTTCCTCAGAGATGGTCTCAATAATGTGCTTAAAGTCAAGTCAAATTCAGTTTGTGCATGATTACATGATATACATTTTTTTTTAATACTGTATCCTGAATTGTGGATAATTAAGCTATAGCCTATATCATATACTGAAGTAGCCTACATTTCTGGAGTGTTAAAGATTAAAAGAAAAAATAACAACAAGAACCGTACAGAACCGAAAACCGTGACTCTAAAACCGTGATACGAACCGAACCGTGGGTTTTGTGAACCGTGCCACCCCTAACATACATACATACATACATACATACATACGTGTGTGTGTGTGTGTGTGTGTGTGTGTGTGTGTGTGTGTGTGTGTGTGTGTGTGTGTGTGTGTGTATTTACAAACTTTTATGTTAGATGTGATTAATCAATTTGACAGCACCAATTTATTTTATAATAACTATTTTGATTATGATATTACATATTAAATACAAAATATGTATTAAGAAGTATTTTTATAATTGTATAATGTGAGATCTTCACAAGCACTCAGTTCAGCATTTCGATTTTAGATGAAACTCTCAGCTGTCTGATGACACAGGGAAACTGGTTATAAATATACTATTTATTTCCCTGCTGCTATGATTCATTACCGTAGCATTAATCTTTCTTTTGTTCACAAATAATTGTTGACAATCTGTTAACCAACAGCAGTCAGTAATATACCATAATAATATATTAACATAATATTGATAATATAATAAATAAACATTTTATGAATTTATTATTAATGTAGTCATATTAACATTGTTAATACATCTAAACATATTATAAAATACATATTTATAATACATATATAATATAATTAACATTAATATATTTTAATTCATGATTATATTATGCAAATATAATTTTTGCATCACTAGTAATCACATATATAGCCATTATATAGTATCAAATGAAGGCATGGTATTGCTGACAAATACATAAGACTATTTTTAAATGGATAGTTTTGCCAGCATTGAATATACTACTATCATTGAGAAACATGGTCACAATGGGCTGTTTTTGTATGGAAAATGCCACATTTTCTCAATTCTGCCCTTGTGCTCACACGAACAAATAGACGCCTATTGGTTTGGAATGACATGAGGGTGAATAAAATGACATTCATTTTTGGGCAGTCTACTCAATATAATATGCAGACATCTTGTTCGATTGTCCAATGCAAATGTGAATGACAGGTCGAATTACTCAGAGCGACCGAAGCGAGACACCGCAATCGAGCAGCCATGGAAGAAGCGCTTCCGCGTAATCGAGTCGTACAAGAGCATGCTCCACTAATTCACATCTAATGCGCAATTTTTAAGTAAGATCTAGGTCAAATAGTATGTCCCATCGAGAGAAAGAAAACTTCCAGCCTGCCTTTTATTTTAAATGAGTCACCCCCCACTCCCCCTAACACCATGCATTATTCGGCTTCTCCCGCTCAAGCATGGGCGCACAATTATGTCAAGCAATGCCTTGGCTTGAACAAGCGCCTGAATGGTTCACTTGGTCGTAAAGAAGAATGCAGAAGCACTCAACTGCTTTATTATTTAAAACCCATCATCTGCTTGTTTCCGAGACTTGAGCTGTACCTCATCTCCTGAGTTAGATGAGGTGAATTTGTTTGTGTAATCCCTGTCGACCCCCATCAGTATAGTCGACAGGGAATCTAGATGATCGTGTCCTGTGGATGCAACCAACCCTGGGAAATTTTCAACTAGCTATCTCATGTCTTAAGCAGGAAAGCCTAGGTGGTTTCGCAAAATGCCAAGTTTTTCCTCTCACAAGTTGGGTTGGCATCGTGAATGAGGTCAAACAGAGGAAGAGGAAGACTTGATTATGTTGAAGGAATATATGTAATGATGTGAAAAGATCTGTGAGCAACAAGAACTGGAAAGGCAGACAAAATGGCAGAGGAAAAACCCTAAAGATATGCATTGAAGGAAGGCCTTGAGCCATATCTGGGGACCATATTTGGAGTGCGCCTTTGAATTGCACCAGTAAGCATCTACCACCAACCAACCAGAATACCTTAGCAACAGTGGAGCAATCATCCAGAATGCACTTTGGCAGCGAGCTTTGCTCAGAAAATGCAACAATTTTTGTTAGTCTAACAGCAGAGTTTATTTTTTCTCCTTTATCTTTGTATGTTTTGCCCGACAACCACTGTCTTGCGTCTCTCCAGAAAGCAAGAAAAATACGCCCTTGTTTGTGAAACAGTTTCCCCTAAGTCAAATAAATAACAATGGCGAAGGAGCTGCCATAATGGAAGCTCACATGTCATGAGGAATGCTCCTAAGGCGGCGCGAGAGGGGGTTGTTATGCTGTGTGGGCGCATGCATGCACGTCTTTATCCTCGAACACGTCAGAATGATTCATACGATGACAGAGCAGCCACTGTGCTGGCCCCGCCATCGCTTCCCGCTCACAAGTGGCTGCTTTGTGTCTTCGTCAACCTCGGTACAGAGATGGCAGGACACGACGAGCAGGATCCATTCAGCGAAAGATGCCCACTCTCTCTGGATCTGACCGGTCCAAGACCATCGAGGAGGAGAAGGAGCGAGGTTAGGCAGCAATGGGGAGTCTTGCCAAGTCGGCAGACAGCATCCATTCCCATCCTGAATTTAATATCCTAATGCACTCTTGGAATCGCAGATCTAATAAGATGGTGAGGGAGGGAGGGAGAGAGAGAGGGTGGCCCTTTTCAATAATGAAAACTGGGCAGAAATCTCTCAGGCAGTGAGAGAGAGGGAGTGAGAGAGAGGCCTACCATAAATTACAGAGTCAGGAAGTGACACGCACGTCTCCAAAAGCTCTTGGAAATGCCAATATCTGGACTTATTTGCAGTGCAAAGATGCGGGAGTTGCAATCCCGAGCAGTGAAAGGGCTTTGCAGGGTGGAAAATTCAAGACTGAAGCATTGCTGACTGTGAACCCCAATCCAGCCAGTGTAAAAGAAACAGCCGACTGCTCAACTATATCTCCTGTCCATCACTCTTTCTTTAGTCCCATCTTTTCGTAGAGTTCAGGGTTTCGATTATTGCGCCACAGCACATATTTGTCCTTTTAAAAACGTATTTTTAACAGTGTTGTAGCCAGACTGAGACCTGAGTAGGGTGTGTCAGAGTAAAGTCTAGAGGCCTGTTCACACCAGCGGACGATAACGTTCTGATTATTCTAAGCGCGTGCTTTTCTGTTACTTTAAATGCTTGAGGTCATTACAGCAGGATGGATTCTGATTGGCTGCCAATGTTTTTATTGTTCATCAGCTGAATAAAATCGTTCTGAAAGTGATTCCAACGATATTTTTTTTCTGTGCCGTCATCATTATATATTAAATTGTTTATTATTAGTATAAACCCCTTGAGATGTATCATCTCATTTTCGAAGGGGGGTCCCAACATATAACACAATAATTAGCTACATAACAACAGAGAAATGAAGAATCAAACCAAAACAAACAACACAAAAAAACAACAACAACAACAAACAAACAAAACAACAACAAAAAAACACCACCACCACCTGCATATGTTCATCAATAAATTACAAGCGCCTAAAAGACAATAATAAGAAAATAAGTAAGCAGTAAAAGTATAAGTGAATTTCTAATATAGTCAAATATAAACATTAAGTATGGACAATAGGTCAATAGGACAATCAAAGTCGAGACTGAGACTTGAATAGGGTCAAATCTGAGTCGACATTGAGACCGGAAAATGGTCAAGTCCAAGTATAGACAGAGACCAGAAGAGAGTCAAGTCCGAGTTGAGACGAGACCTGAAGAGGTTTGAGTCCGAGTCGAGACCGAAGTCTCTATGAGTCTAGTCTCGAGTGCTACAACACTGATTTTTAAGGCCATCAGAATTTCTTTCTGTTTTGGGAAAAACTAAACTTCATGTTATTCCATCTGTAGGAAAGAAAAATCACAAATGACATCGCATATTTTTATTTTAGATGACAGAGCGATTAAATTAAGAGCTAATTGACCAAAATGAACTTTCTACTGTGGAACACAAAAGAAGATATTTTGAAACATCTCTCTGCTTGTCCATACAGTAAATGTCCAGTGTTGTTTTGTACACCATTGACTTCCATCGTTTGGACAGAAACAATGTTCCACAGAAGAAAGTCATACAGGTTTGGAATGACATGAGGTTGAGTAAATGATGTATTAAGACTTTAAATGACTATAACTGGGAACTATTATGTCTCCTGAGCTATAAAAGAACAACCTTTGAGCAATAAAATATTTCTTCAGCTTATTGCGCTCCTTATTCTCTCTCTCTCTCTCTCTCTCTCTCTCTCGATCACCTCCTTGTTTTCTCTTGAATATACATGTCTGCGCTAGTAATTACTGCACAGATCTCTCTGTTATGTAGCGCAGAGGATGTGGTGTCAGTATGAATTAGGGATGAGACAGCCCTGCAGCTGACGTCTGCACTCGTTTTGAAGATATAATCATCCACCCTCGTGGCTCCACCAGCATTTTGTTTCCATCCCCACCTACTCTTTATGCTCAAATACAAGCTAATCGCTATTATTAGCTTGTTTGGTTTCTGCAAAATAAATCGATTAGTTTGACCTAGTTGATTTGAGGTTTATAAACGGGACGAGGTTTAGTGTCTCCCATGCTGGTGGGATGATGAGATGCTAGTGGCACTCCGTCTTAGTTTTAGCAGCAGGCATCTAGTCGTTCCAGGATCAAGGCCGTACCCTGCACAGTCCTCAGAAATAGTCTAATTCGCTTTCTAATTCTCAGAAATAGTCTAAATCCCACTACCAGTCCGACACAAGCATGTGATCCAGTGGACAGAACGAGACAGTTATATCGTCATTTCACCCGTCGTCTTTAGCTTTGTCTCTCTTTTAGTGCATTATCCCAAAATAAAAACGTTAGGCATATAACTTCATTTTCGAGGTTATGTTTGAGACTCGAAAAAGCACTACTAAATCACAAACAGCTTGCAATGATTTCACAATGTTGCAGATTTACTTATATTGCAGTGTGTTTCTAAGCGTTCAAGACCAAAAAAAATTTAAGTATCCAGTGTATTAAGGGTGTAGGACAAAAAGTTGATCACAACCTTTCCAGGACTTTTGAAAAGTTTTGTTTACAATGTAATTGTGCTAATTGCGCATTCTTGTCTCTTTAGTAAACACTTTTAAAGAAATATGTGGCAAAAATATGCCAGCTAGGCAATGTGACTGCATGCGTTTTCATGCAGCATCGATTACTTTGTTAGAGGGGAACAATGCAACTCTGGGTAAAGGAGCTGGCACACTTGCATTTGAGCATGCACTTTTATTGTTACACACTATTCGCTCCAGTGTTTGTGTTCCTCTGCGGCATGCTGCATTTTTTTTTTTTACCTCGGCACTGAGCTGCTTATCATTCTAGAGGCTAGTTACCTCTCGCTGGCTTTGATCAAACCCTGTTTCTAGACACCCCTCCGCTCCGCCTTTACTCGGCTTGCCATGAAAGAACCTGACGCCCTTTACCTCTGCATCTATCCCAGAAATCCTCTCTGCAATTTCCTGATGGCCTATGGGGGGTTTTGATGGAATGTCATAGGTTGTTAAGAGTGGGTGAGAAGTGCCAAGCTGTTAGAGGTTCCCCCGGCCCGATCCTGACGCCCCGCACAAAGCCGTTTGTTGCTGGCGTGACAGTCGCAACCGCTAACCGTTGCTAAAAGTGGCCTGCTTTTCCTAGCACTGGCTAATCTCACTTTGTTTCGCCAAGCTCCTAGTTTCCAAAAAGCCCACACTTAAATAACAGCGCTGGCTTTTAAGAGCCGGCCCAGGCCGAGGTGGAGGGAATTACGGGGATGAAAGCGGCGCGCGGTTCATCGCTGCAGATAAATCGATGCCATTCAGTCGCGACACGCTGCTAAACCTATTCATGCACTTATAATGCAAGACGGGATCTTAATCTTTCAACGCTAGAGTGTTTTTGTTTGTGGCTAGGGTTTTTTTCTTCTTTCTGTCTGCCGAGTGCCTAAAATATTTAACAAGGCTTGTTCTATTTTTGGATGGAAGCTCATTCTCCCCCACTGTGCGCGTTCCTTTGCTTTTTCTCTTTTCTAACCATGATACGACGACTTCTGAAATTCAGTTGGATGCAGTTTTTAGCTTTGCCAAGAACCAGCAGTGAGTAGGGCTTCGGGGTAAGACTGTATTTACCTGCTGACAGTTGAAATGTGTTACTGGGTAGAGATTCAGATATACCATATATTCCACAGTATTGCAGTGATGCTACTCTAAAACTCTTCAATTCAAGATGAAAAACACCAAGTAGAATACTAGAGCTCATTCTCTGATACGGATGTTTTGTTTGTGAATCTTTTTTTAACAAATGTATTAAGTTATTTTCTTGTTTGTTTGTTAATTTGTCTGTTTGTTTGTTTGTTTGATTGATTGATTGATTGATTTTTAAACTTATTATCATTATTATTATTAATAATATTATGCAATAGTGTAAAATACAAATAAAACACATTTATTTGTTTATCATGTGATTTGTTTTTTAAACTACAACAACTAATAATAATGAAAATAATAATAATTAGTCGTTTAAAAAATAAAACCCTATAAATAGTAATAATAATAACAATAATTGTTTATTATTACTATTATCTAAAAATGTGTAAAAATACAAATAAAATGTATTTGTATTTTTTTCTTGCAACATTGATGTTAATGTATTTTGAATTTTATTTTCGTTTAAGTTTATGTATTTATGTATGTGTGTATATATAATTTCTATTTTCTACTCTCCTGTTTGTATAGAATGGTTGCGTTGAGTATAAAAGGATTAATCTCGTCTGTGTGAGTCAGTTCCGGAAAGGGGTCTCCGTGAGGAGGGTCAGTGTTAGTGTCCCTGTTTCATGTTAGCAATGTTGTTTTTTTGTAAAATGCAAGTTTTGAAGTCAAATAAACTTTGAATTGACTGCAAGCAGTGTCTCCTGCTTTGCCCTGGGCACGTCCCCACAACATAGTTAGACTTCTTTCAGGAAATATATTTTTAATTATCTTTTTACTCAGTTTCTTGCTCAAATTTCTTGTACTAAATTCTTTTTCCATTTATTTGATTCATTTTTGGTCTTACCACCAGTATATGGAGGCCAAAACAGGTTGTTTTCCACAACGACTGGTTCTTTGAAGATATTCCGCATGCAAATTGGAGAAGTTGGCAGGTGTCACCATTCACTGAGGACACGTAGCCTATCAGTGTGCATGTTAATCACTTTCAATGCATCCTAGATCTGTCTATTTTCACCTTTTCTTCCTTCCTCCCCTTCTCTCCCTGCTGTGCATCTGTCCATCACAATGACAGACGGATGGGATGCTCCCTGGGAAAACAAATTCTGCTGTTGTGACAGAGAAAAAGAACAAAGTCCAGTATTTGTAGATGCCATTTCTGTAGATTAGCTAGAAATGGCTAATCTAAGAGCAGATTCTGTTCGTAATGCTCTTAGCCTTTGCGCCCCGACCAATCAGAACTTGAAACTAATACAGTTTGTGTCCTGCCTTATGATTTCCCACAGGCTCGCTGTCAGTTGTCCACATGGGGTTTGATTTGAAGTCATTACTTCAGTCTTGACGGATGTCATGAGACGTATGACTATTAACTGAAAGTGTCGTTCTCAATATCAATGATGAATGTTAAGCACTTAACATTTGATTGGCGGTTGGCGACACCAACACAGCAACCAGAACCCAAAATATGCTTCACTAATATTCAGAACTGATATGAGATTGTTGTATTCCTGCTTGTCTCATCTAATTATCTTCTCTGCATGTCTTAAAGCACGTCACCTAAAGCGCCCGACTGTAATATGGTTTATTGCGACACTTGCGGGTCCTACAAACCAATCCTCTTGGTTGCATATCACCTCAAGCGTGACCACCAAACATGCTGTCTGGGATTAGACTCAAAGGTCATATGTCCCAGTAAGCGTGCCATTTATGGGGAGATGAAAGCAAGCGGTTTGAGGAATAGCTTTGAATACCTGCCATGACATGTGCCTCTCGACTGAAGAGCAGCATGTAGGATTTTTCCTCGTGTCTCAAGCACACAAGTGGCTTCAAATGAGGTTTTTCCACACGTGGCTTCCCAGAGCCAAACACAAAAGACCTTGTTGTAGCTGTGAGATGGTTTCTCATTAGAGAGCTAGCTGCTTTTTTATCCAGTTCTCTGACTTTAGAACTATTGCTAAGATGTTGTACATTTTAAGATTTGTTTTTTGGATTACCGCCATGATAGATTACACAACTGGCGGTCGAGACATTTTAGATTGCTTGCTGCTTAGTGTCCTAGTTTATTTAGCTTACAAAACAAGTCAGAAAACAAGACCTCCACACTTTTGTGGTGGGTAAAACCAAGGCTTGGCAGATAAATTGCACATTGTAGTCTGTTACTGTTTACAAATTACATAATCTATATTACTCAGTTTAGGTAATGTATAGGTAGACTATTTTTGGATTACTTTTAAATTACTTTTGATCTAACTCCTTTAAAATCTCTGGGGTCTCCAAGTAACTATTTTAGGTCAAAGGGGTTTGTCTGACAAAAAAGTTTGGAAATCCCTGCATTACATGAACACACAATAATTTACTGCCATTGTATGAATAATATGTAATCATGTAACTGTAAAAGTAACTGTAATCTGATTATGACCATTTTAAAACTTAATATAATCCAATTACAACTACTACATTTTTGGAATCTGATTAAGTAGTCCATATTACATGTAATCAGTTACTACCCAGCACTGGTTAAAACATTGTTTTCCAGTAAGCAACCCATTAATTGGAGTATTGTTGCTCCGTCATTTCTAAAGACAGAGGCTCATGAGATAGATGTGGGTTGAAGTAACTTATGGGACAGGAACTGAAGGTCACAGCCCAGACTGAGTTGGAATCATGCATCAATTATTTTTATTTCTTGTTTTTTCCTGACACTGTGAGTTGCCAATTTGGGTGCCCGTTTTAGACCGCTGGCATTCCGGGCAAGGTAAGCGCCCATATTTAACCACCGGTTCTGCTGTTTTATTGGTGTGGCTTCACTCCAGCATAAATTAATAGGTGTTCCAGTCCATAGCTCTGTCTCTGCTCTGCGCAATATGTAAATTTGTGTTTAAAGAGTGTTGAAGGAGGAGTGACCATAACATAATTTAAGTATAGAGTTAATATACACATGGTTCACTTAAATTTATGCTAAAAATGTATACCCTTGGTAACAATTTATACCCAAGTGAAATGGAATAATCAGTTTGTTTTTCTCTATTTAATATTTTAGGACCAATAAGGTTGGTTGGTTGGTTGTTTGGTTGGTTTGTGAGTGAGTGGAGTGGGCGAGTGAGCGAGTGAGTGAGTGAGTGAGTGAGTGAATGAGGTGAATGAGGTGAGTGAGTGAGTAAGTGAGGTGAGTGAAATGTGTGAGTGAGTGAGTGAGTGAGTGAATGAGTGAAATGTGTGAGTGAGTAAGTGAAATGTGTGAGTGAGTGAGTGAGTGAATGAGGTGAGTGAGGTGAGTGAGTGAGTGAAATGTGTGAGTGAGTAAGTGAAATGAGTGAGTGAGTGCAATGTGTGAGTGAGTGAGTGGGTGAGGTGAGTGAGTGAGTGAAATGTGTGAGTGAGTGAGTGAGGTGAGTGAGTGAGTGAAATGTGTGAGTGAGTAAGTGAGGTGAGTGAATGAGTGAGTGAAATGAGTGAGTGAGTGAAATGTGTGTGTGTGAGTGAGTGAGTGAAATGAGTGAGTGAGTGAAATGAGTGTGTGAGTGAGTGAAATGAGTGAGTGAGTGAGTGAGTGAGTGAAATGAGAGAGTGAGTGAAATGTGTGTGTGAGTGAGTGAGTGAGAAAGTGAGTGAGAGAGAGAGTTAGTGAAATGTGAGTGAGTGAGTGAGAGAGAGTGAGTGAAATGAGAGTGAAATGTAGGGCTGCAACAACTAATCGATATAATCGATAATAATCGATTATGAAAATCGTTGTCAACGAATGTCATTATCGATTAGTTGCTCTGCTTACGTCACGGGGAGCATTTACTGGTGATTGGTTGAAACAGGCCTATCATGATGCGGCACACACGCAAGGTCTCTCTCCCTGTGCCACTCTGTCGTGCGCGCGCTACACAGTTTGGACTTTGGAGCACTCTCTTCTGTCTCGCATGCGCTCTCTTGCTTGCACGCTCTAGATTCCAGGAGTTTGAACTAATTTGCGGGCATCAGGGAGCCGCTATCAATATGCGGGAGACTCCCGGAACTTCCGGGAGACTTGGGATGTCTGTATTTTGTCTCGGGCATCAGGTTGTGCAATCATTTCGCTCGCAACATAAGTGATGGATTAAAATAGCGCTACGCAGAAATAGGCTAAATTAAAACAGTGTTTAGAAAGTGAAGCACTAAATATAAAGGCAGTTATTAACAGCAGCAGTAAAAGATTGTTTTTTAGTCACTGTAGTCAGTGGTTTTCAGCGAATGCTTGTGCACTAATGCATCATTTTCTTGTCCTTTTAATCAAGCCTGTTTGCTGCGTCTCCATTCCGTTCTCTTTTTATAGCATTTGTCTTCTATTAAGTTTTAATTGTTTTACAAACGCGATCTACTGCGGCTCTACTACGTTCACACGCTTTTTTTCAGTCTTTCTATATTTATTTTAGCAATTTATCCTTATAATTAATTGAATCTTAAATAAAAATTAAATGAATTATGTACTTTTACATGTTTTTGGTTTCTATCTTCACATCTGAACATGTCTGTGTAAATTAGTTTTTAACAAAAATTATGTTAAAACAATGTTGTATATAATTTAGATTTTTTTGTTTTTCATGGTTGTCAACTTGCCATCAGCAATTATCATTAAAAACAATGCAAATATTGATATTAGTAAAACTCAATGTGTGGCTTTTCTACACTTTTACACATAAATACCATGATTAAGGGTTTTATTTAGTTGTAATAAACAAAAAATCAAATTGAAATTTTATCCGATTAATCGATTAATCGAAAAAATAATCGTCCGATTAATCGATTATGAAAATAATCGTTAGTTGCAGCCCTAGTGAAATGTGTGTTTGTGTGTGTGTGTGTGTGTGTGTGTGTGTGTGAGTGTGAGTTAGTGTGTGTGAGTGAGGGAGGGAGGGAGTGGGTTGAGTGAGTGTTATTATTGCTTTTAATTTTTATTGAGCCGTTTAGCAGTGTCCTATATGTGATATAATAAATCAAATTATTTTATTAAAATAAATAATTAGCCTATAAATATATTGAAAATAAAAGATTCTGATTACCTCATATTAATTAAGAGACTATATGGCATATTTCTAGTTTTGAATATGTATTTGTCAGGCTGTAAATTTACAATAAATGGACATTTAAATTAAATTAAATGAAGGAAAAGGTAATTTTCAGGTCACAAGGTCAAAAGACAAACATTATAAAAAGTGAGTGGAGTGGGTGAGTGAGGTGAGTGAAATGTGTGTGTGTGTGTGTGTGTGTGTGTGTGTGTGTGTGTGTGTGTGTGTGTGTGTGTGTGTGTGTGTGTGTGTGTGTGAGTGAGTGAGTGAGTGAGGTGAGAGTGTCAGTGAGTGAGTGAGTGAGTGAGGTGAGTAAAATTTGTGAGTCAGTGAGTGGGAGTAAGTGAGGTGAAAGTGTGTCAGTGAGTGAGTGAGTGAGTGAGTGAGTGTGTGAGTGAGTGCGAGTAAGTGAGGTGAGTGTATCAGTGAGTGAGTGAGTGAGTGAGAATAAGTGAGGTGAGTGTGTGAGTGAAATGAGTGAGTGAGTGAGTGAGTGAGTGAGTGAGAGTAAGTGAGGTGAGTGTGTCAGTGTGTCAGTGAGTGTGTCAGTGAGTGGGTGAGTGAGTGAGAGTAAGTGAGGTGAGTGTGTGAGTGAGTGAGTGAGTGAAATGAGTAAGTGTGTCAGTGAGTGAGTGGGTGAGTGAGTGAGTGATTGAGAGTAAGTGAGGTGAGTGTGTCAGTGAGTGAGTGAGTGAGTGAGTGAGTGAGAGTAAGTGAGGTGAGTGTGTCAGTGAGTGAGTGAGTGAAATGAGTGAGTGAGTGAGTGAGTGAGTGAGAGTAAGTGTGTCAGTGAGTGAGTGAGTGAGAGTAAGTGAGGTGAGTGTGTGTGTGAGTGAGTGAGTGAGTGAGAGGAAGTGAGGTGAGTGTGTCATTGAGTGAGTGAGTGAGAGTAAGTGAGGTGAGTGTGTCAGTGAGTGAGTGAGTGAAAGTGAGGTGAGTGTGTCAGTGAGTGAGTGAGTGAGAGTAAGTGAGGTGAGTGTGTCAGTGAGTGAGTGAGTGAGTGAGTGAGTGAGTGAGTGAGTGAGTGAGTGAGTGAGAGTAAGTGAGGTGAGTGTGTCAGTGAGTGAGTGAGTGAGTGAGAGTAAGTGAGGTCCGTGTGTCAGTGAGTGAGTGAGTGAGAGTAAGTGAGGTGAGTGTGTCAGTGAGTGAGTGAGTGAGAGTAAGTGAGGTCCGTGTGTCAGTGAGTGAGTGAGTGAGAGTAAGTGAGGTCAGTGTGTCAGTGAGTGAGTGAGTGAGTGAGAGTAAGTGAGGTGATTGTGTCAGTGAGTGAGTGAGTGAGTGAGAGTAAGTGAGGTCAGTGAGTGAGTGAGTGTGTGAGTGTGTGAGTGTGTGAGTGTGTGAGTGAGTGAGTGAGTGAGTGAGTGAGTGAAAGTAAGTGAGGTGAGTGAGTGAGTGAAATGAGTGAGCGAGTGAGTGAGTGAGTGAGGTGTGCATGTCAGTGAGTGAATGAGTGAGTGATATGAGGGAGTGAAATGAGTGAGTGAAATGTGAGAGAGTGTGTGAGTGAGAGAGAGAGTGAGTGAAATGAGTGAGTGAAATGTGAGTGTGTGAGTGAGAGTGAGTGAAATGAGAGTGAAATGTGTGTGTGTGTGTGTGTGAGAGTTAGTGAGTGAGTGAGTGAGTGAGTGAGTGAGTGAGTGAGTGAGGGAGTGAGGGAGGGAGGGAGGGAGTGGGTTGAGTGAGTGTTATTATTGTTTTTAATTGTATTGAGCCGTTTAGCAGTGTCCTATGATGTGATATAATAAATCAAATTATTTTATTAAAATAACTAATTCTCCTATAAATATATTGAAAAAAAATATTCTGATTACCTCATATTAATTAAGAGACTATATGGCATATGAAAATGTATTTGTCACGCTGCAAATTTACAATAAATGGACAATTAAATTAAATGAAGGAAAAGGTCATTTTCAGGTCACAAGGTCAAAAGACAAAAATTATAAAAAACTTTATCTTTTTAAAACCCAAAATCTCAAATATGAATACAAAAAACCCCTCTATTCTCAATAGCAATTTCCAGTAATAAAAATATTAATATTTACTTAAACAGTAATGAGAATATAATGAGAATGAGTGTGTGAGTGAGAGTAAGTGAGGTGAGTAAGTGAGGTGAGTAAGTGAGGTGAGTAAGTGAGGTGAGTGAGTGAGTGAGTGAGTGAGTGAGTGAGAGTAAGTGAGGTGAGTGTGTCAGTGTGTCAGTGAGTGAGTGAAATGAGTGGGTGAGTGAGTGAGTGAGTGAGTGAGTGAGAGTAGGTGAGTGTGTCAGTGTGTCAGTGAGTGAGTGAGTGTGTCAGTGAGTGTGTGAGTGAGTGAAATGAGTGAGGTGAGTGAGTGAGTGAGTGAGTGAAATGAGTAAGTGTGTCAGTGAGTGAGTGAGTGAGTGAGTGAGTGAGTGAGTGAGAGTAAGTGAGGTGAGTGTGTCAGTGTGTCAGTGAGTGAGTGAGTGAGTGAGTGAGTGAGTGAGAGTAAGTGAGGTGAGTGTGTCA
This sequence comes from Gila orcuttii, assembly GCA_026230005.1. Classification (NCBI taxonomy): domain Eukaryota; kingdom Metazoa; phylum Chordata; class Actinopteri; order Cypriniformes; family Leuciscidae; genus Gila; species Gila orcuttii. The sequence continues at coordinate 36,821,396 of JAPDVR010000020.1, read as the reverse complement.
GTGTGTCAGTGAGTGAGTGAGTGAGAGTAAGTGAGGTGAGTGTGTCAGTGAGTGAGTGAGGGAGTGAGTGAGAGTAAGTGAGGTGAGTGTGTCAGTGAGTGAGTGAGTGAGTGAGTGATTGAGAGTAAGTGAGGTGAGTGTGTCAGTGAGTGAGTGAGTGAGAGTAAGTGAGGTGAGTGTGTCAGTGAGTGAGTGAGTGAGTGAGTGAGAGTAAGTGAGGTGAGTGTGTCAGTGTGTCAGTGAGTGTGTGAGTGAGTGAGTGAAATGAGTGAGTGGGTGAGTGAGTGAGTGAGAGTAGGTGAGTGTGTCAGTGTGTCAGTGAGTGAGTGAGTGTGTCAGTGTGTCAGTGAGTGTGTGAGTGAGTGAGTGAAATGAGTTAGTGAGTGGGTGAGTGAGTGAGTGAGAGTAAGTGAGGTGAGTGTGTCAGTGTGTCAGTGAGTGAGTGAGTGAGTGAAATTAGTAAGTGTGTCAGTGAGTGAGTGAGTGAGTGAGTGAGTGAGTGAGAGTAAGTGAGGTGAGTGTGTCAGTGAGTGAGTGAGTGAGTGAGTGAGTGAGAGTAAGTGAGGTGAGTGTGTCAGTGAGTGAGTGAGTGAGTGAGTGAGAGTAAGTGAGGTCCGTGAATGAGTGAGTGAGTGAGTGAGTGAGTGAGAGTAAGTGAGGTGAGTGTGTCAATGAGTGAGTGAGTGAGTGAGAGTAAGTGAGGTCAGTGTGTCAGTGAGTGAGTGAGTGAGTGAGAGTAAGTGAGGTGATTGTGTCAGTGAGTGAGTGAGAGAGTAAGTGAGGTCAGTGTGTCAGTGAGTGAGTGAGTGAGTGAAAGTAAGTGAGGTGAGTGAGTGAGTGAGTGAGTGAAATGAGTGAGCGAGTGAGTGAGTGAGTGAAATGAGCGAGTGAGTGAGTGAGTGAAATGAGTGAGCGAGTGAGTGAGTGAGGTGTGCATGTCAGTGAGTGAGTGTGTCAGTGTGTCAGTGAGTGTGTGAGTGAGTGAGTGAAATGAGTTAGTGAGTGGGTGAGTGAGTGAGTGAGAGTAAGTGAGGTCAGTGTGTCAGTGAGTGAGTGAGTGAGTGAGTGAGTGAGTGAGTGAGTGAGTGAAATGAGTAAGTGTGTCAGTGAGTGAGTGAGTGAGTGAGTGAGTGAGAGTAAGTGAGGTGAGTGTGTCAGTGAGTGAGTGAGTGAGAGTAAGTGAGGTGAGTGTGTCAGTGAGTGAGTGAGTGAGTGAGAGTAAGTGAGGTCCGTGAGTGAGTGAGTGAGTGAGTGAGTGAGTGAGTGAGAGTAAGTGAGGTGAGTGTGTCAATGAGTGAGTGAGTGAGTGAGTGAGTGAGTGAGAGTAAGTGAGGTCAGTGTGTCAGTGAGTGAGTGAGTGAGTGAGAGTAAGTGAGGTGATTGTGTCAGTGAGTGAGTGAGAGAGTAAGTGAGGTCAGTGTGTCAGTGAGTGAGTGAGTGTGTGAGTGTGTGAGTGAGTGAGTGAGTGAGTGAGTGAGTGAGTGAGTGAGTGAAAGTAAGTGAGGTGAGTGAGTGAGTGAAATGAGTGAGCGAGTGAGTGAGTGAGTGAAATGAGCGAGTGAGTGAGTGAGTGAAATGAGTGAGCGAGTGAGTGAGTGAGGTGTGCATGTCAGTGAGTGAATGAGTGAGTGAAATGAGTGAGTGAAATGAGTGAGTGAAATGTGAGTGAGTGTGTGAGTGAGAGAGAGAGTGAGTGAAATGTGAGTGTGTGAGTGAGAGTGAGTGAAATGAGAGTGAAATGTGTGTGTGTGTGTGTGTGTGTGTGTGTGTGTGTGTGTGTGTGTGAGAGTTAGTGAGTGAGTGAGTGAGTGAGTGAGTGAGTGAGTGAGGGAGGGAGGGAGGGAAGGAGTGGGTTGAGTGAGTGTTATTATTGTTTTTAATTGTATTGACCCGTTTAGCAGTGTCCTATGATGTGATATAATAAATCAAATTATTTTATTAAAATAACTAATTCTCCTATAAATATATTGAAAGAAAAAAGATTCTGATTACCTCATATTAATTAAGAGACTATATGGCATATGAAAATGTATTTGTCACGCTGCAAATTTACAATAAATGGACAATTAAATTAAATGAAGGAAAAGGTCATTTTCAGGTCACAAGGTCAAAAGACAAAAAATATAAAAAACTTTATATTTTTAAAACCCAAAATCTCAAATATGAATACAAAACCCCTCTATTCTCAATAGCAATTTCCAGTAATAAAAATATTAATATTTACTTAAACAGTAATGAGAATGTAATGAGAATGAGTGTGTGAGTGAGTGAGAGTAAGTGAGGTGAGTGAGTGAGTGAGTGAGAGTAAGTGAGGTGAGTGTGTCAGTGTGTCAGTGAGTGAGTGAAATGAGTGAGTGAGTGGGTGAGTGAGTGAGTGAGTGAGTGAGTGAGTGAGTGAGTGAGAGTAGGTGAGTGTGTCAGTGTGTCAGTGAGTGAGTGAGTGTGTCAGTGTGTCAGTGAGTGTGTGAGTGAGTGAAATGAGTGAGTGAGTGAGTGAGTGAGTGAGTGAGTGAGAGTAAGTGAGGTGAGTGAGTGAGTGAGTGAGTGAGTGAGTGAGTGAAATGAGTGTGTCAGTGAGTGAGTGAGTGAGTGAGTGAGTGAGTGAGTGAGTGAGTGAGTGAGTGAGTGAGTGAGTGAGTGAGTGAGAGTAAGTGAGGTGAGTGTGTCAGTGTGTCAGTGAGTGAGTGAGTGAGTGAGTGAGTGAGTGAGTGAGAGTAAGTGAGGTGAGTGTCAGTGTGTCAGTGAGTGAGTGAGTGAGAGTAAGTGAGGTGAGTGTGTCAGTGAGTGAGTGAGTGAGTGAGTGAGAGAAAGTGAGGTGAGTGTGTCAGTGTGTCAGTGAGTGAGTGAGTGGGTGAGTGAGTGAGTGAGTGATTGAGAGTAAGTGAGGTGAGTGTGTCAGTGAGTGAGTGAGTGAGTGAGTGAGAGTAAGTGAGGTGAGTGTGTCAGTGAGTGAGTGAGTGAGAGTAAGTGAGGTGAGTGTGTCAGTGTGTCAGTGAGTGTGTGAGTGAGTGAGTGAAATGAGTGAGTGGGTGAGTGAGTGAGTGAGTGAGAGTAGGTGAGTGTGTCAGTGTGTCAGTGAGTGAGTGAGTGTGTCAGTGTGTCAGTGAGTGTGTGAGTGAGTGAGTGAAATGAGTTAGTGAGTGGGTGAGTGAGTGAGTGAGAGTAAGTGAGGTGAGTGTGTCAGTGAGTGAGTGAGTGAGTGAGTGAGTGAGTGAGTGAAATGAGTAAGTGTGTCAGTGAGTGAGTGAGTGAGTGAGTGAGTGAGAGTAAGTGAGGTGAGTGTGTCAGTGAGTGAGTGAGTGAGTGAGTGAGTGAGAGTAAGTGAGGTGAGTGTGTCAGTGAGTGAGTGAGTGAGTGAGAGTAAGTGAGGTCCGTGAGTGAGTGAGTGAGTGAGTGAGTGAGTGAGTGAGTGAGAGTAAGTGAGGTGAGTGTGTCAATGAGTGAGTGAGTGAGTGAGTGAGAGTAAGTGAGGTCAGTGTGTCAGTGAGTGAGTGAGTGAGTGAGTGAGAGTAAGTGAGGTGATTGTGTCAGTGAGTGAGTGAGAGAGTAAGTGAGGTCAGTGTGTCAGTGAGTGAGTGAGTGGGTGAGTGAGTGTGTGAGTGAGTGAGTGAGTGAGTGAGTGAGTGAGTGAAAGTAAGTGAGGTGAGTGAGTGAGTGAGTGAAATGAGTGAGCGAGTGAGTGAGTGAGTGAAATGAGTGAGCGAGTGAGTGAGTGAGGTGTGCATGTCAGTGAGTGAGTGTGTCAGTGTGTCAGTGAGTGTGTGAGTGAGTGAGTGAAATGAGTTAGTGAGTGTGTGAGTGAGTGAGTGAGAGTAAGTGAGGTGAGTGTGTCAGTGTGTCAGTGAGTGAGTGATTGAGTGAGTGAGTGAGTGAGTGAGTGAGTGAGTGAAATGAGTAAGTGTGTCAGTGAGTGAGTGAGTGAGAGTAAGTGAGGTGAGTGTGTCAGTGAGTGAGTGAGTGAGTGAGTGAGAGTAAGTGAGGTGAGTGTGTCAGTGAGTGAGTGAGTGAGAGTAAGTGAGGTCCGTGAGTGAGTGAGTGAGTGAGTGAGTGAGTGAGTGAGAGTAAGTGAGGTGAGTGTGTCAATGAGTGAGTGAGTGAGTGAGAGTAAGTGAGGTCAGTGTGTCAGTGAGTGAGTGAGTGAGTGAGAGTAAGTGAGGTGATTGTGTCAGTGAGTGAGTGAGAGAGTAAGTGAGGTCAGTGTGTCAGTGAGTGAGTGAGTGGGTGAGTGAGTGAGTGAGTGAGTGAGTGTGTGAGTGAGTGAGTGAGTGAGTGAGTGAGTGAGTGAGTGAGTGAGTGAGTGAAAGTAAGTGAGGTGAGTGAGTGAGTGAGTGAGTGAAATGAGTGAGCGAGTGAGTGAGTGAGTGAAATGAGCGAGTGAGTGAGTGAGTGAAATGAGTGAGCGAGTGAGTGAGTGAGGTGTGCATGTCAGTGAGTGAATGAGTGAGTGAAATGAGTGAGTGAAATGAGTGAGTGAAATGTGAGTGAGTGTGTGAGTGAGAGAGAGAGTGAGTGAAATGTGAGTGTGTGAGTGAGAGTGAGTGAAATGAGAGTGAAATGTGTGTGTGTGTGTGTGTGTGTGTGTGAGAGTTAGTGAGTGAGTGTAATGTGTGTGAGTGAGTGAGTGAGTGAGTGAGTGAGTGAGGGAGGGAGGGAGGGAGGGAGGGAGGGAGGGAGTGGGTTGAGTGAGTGTTATTATTGTTTTTAATTGTATTGAGCCGTTTAGCAGTGTCCTATGATGTGATATAAGAAATCAAATTATTTTATTAAAATAACTAATTCTCCTATAAATATATTGAAAGAAAAAAGATTCTGATTACCTCATATTAATTAAGAGACTATATGGCATATGAAAATGTATTTGTCACGCTGCAAATTTACAATAAATGGACAATTAAATTAAATGAAGGAAAAGGTCATTTTCAGGTCACAAGGTCAAAAGACAAAAATTATAAAAAACTTTATCTTTTTAAAACCCAAAATCTCAAATATGAATACAAAAACCCCTCTATTCTCAATAGCAATTTCCAGTAATAAAAATATTAATATTTACTTAAACAGTAATGAGAATGTAATGAGAATGAGTGTGTGAGTGAGTGAGAGTAAGTGAGGTGAGTGAGTGAGTGAGTGAGAGTAAGTGAGGTGAGTGTGTCAGTGTGTCAGTGAGTGAAATGAGTGAGTGAGTGGGTGAGTGAGTGAGTGAGTGAGTGAGTGAGTGAGAGTAGGTGAGTGTGTCAGTGTGTCAGTGAGTGAGTGAGTGAGTGTGTCAGTGTGTCAGTGAGTGTGTGAGTGAGTGAAATGAGTGAGTGAGTGAGAGTAAGTGAGGTGAGTGAGTGAGTGAGTGAGTGAGTGAGTGAGTGAAATGAGTGTGTCAGTGAGTGAGTGAGTGAGTGAGTGAGAGTAAGTGAGGTGAGTGTGTCAGTGTGTCAGTGAGTGAGTGAGTGAGTGAGTGAGAGTAAGTGAGGTGAGTGTGTCAGTGTGTCAGTGAGTGAGTGAGTGAGAGTAAGTGAGGTGAGTGTGTCAGTGAGTGAGTGAGTGAGTGAGTGAGAGAAAGTGAGGTGAGTGTGTCAGTGTGTCAGTGAGTGAGTGAGTGGGTGAGTGAGTGAGTGATTGAGAGTAAGTGAGGTGAGTGTGTCAGTGAGTGAGTGAGTGAGTGAGTGAGTGAGTGAGTGAGTGAGTGAGAGTAAGTGAGGTGAGTGTGTCAGTGTGTCAGTGAGTGTGTGAGTGAGTGAAATGAGTGAGTGGGTGAGTGAGTGAGTGAGTGAGAGTAGGTGAGTGTGTCAGTGTGTCAGTGAGTGAGTGAGTGAGTGAGTGAGTGAAATGAGTTAGTGAGTGGGTGAGTGAGTGAGTGAGAGTAAGTGAGGTGAGTGTGTCAGTGTGTCAGTGAGTGAGTGAGTGAGTGAGTGAGTGAAATGAGTAAGTGTGTCAGTGAGTGAGTGAGTGAGTGAGTGAGAGTAAGTGAGGTGAGTGTGTCAGTGAGTGAGTGAGTGAGTGAGTGAGAGTAAGTGAGGTGAGTGTGTCAGTGAGTGAGTGAGTGAGTGAGAGTAAGTGAGGTCCGTGAGTGAGTGAGTGAGTGAGTGAGTGAGTGAGAGTAAGTGAGGTGAGTGTGTCAATGAGTGAGTGAGTGAGTGAGAGTAAGTGAGGTCAGTGTGTCAGTGAGTGAGTGAGTGAGTGAGAGTAAGTGAGGTGATTGTGTCAGTGAGTGAGTGAGAGAGTAAGTGAGGTCAGTGTGTCAGTGAGTGAGTGAGTGGGTGAGTGAGTGAGTGAGTGAGTGAGTGAGTGAAAGTAAGTGAGGTGAGTGAGTGAGTGAGTGAAATGAGTGAGCGAGTGAGTGAGTGAGTGAGTGAAATGAGTGAGCGAGTGAGTGAGTGAGGTGTGCATGTCAGTGAGTGAGTGTGTCAGTGTGTCAGTGAGTGTGTGAGTGAGTGAGTGAAATGAGTTAGTGAGTGGGTGAGTGAGTGAGTGAGAGTAAGTGAGGTGAGTGTGTCAGTGTGTCAGTGAGTGAGTGATTGAGTGAGTGAGTGAGTGAGTGAAATGAGTAAGTGTGTCAGTGAGTGAGTGAGTGAGTGAGTGAGAGTAAGTGAGGTGAGTGTGTCAGTGAGTGAGTGAGTGAGTGAGTGAGTGAGAGTAAGTGAGGTGAGTGTGTCAGTGAGTGAGTGAGTGAGTGAGAGTAAGTGAGGTCCGTGAGTGAGTGAGTGAGTGAGTGAGTGAGTGAGAGTAAGTGAGGTGAGTGTGTCAATGAGTGAGTGAGTGAGTGAGTGAGTGAGTGAGTGAGTGAGAGTAAGTGAGGTGAGTGTGTCAATGAGTGAGTGAGTGAGTGAGTGAGTGAGAGTAAGTGAGGTCAGTGTGTCAGTGAGTGAGTGAGTGAGTGAGAGTAAGTGAGGTGATTGTGTCAGTGAGTGAGTGAGAGAGTAAGTGAGGTCAGTGTGTCAGTGAGTGAGTGAGTGGGTGAGTGAGTGAGTGAGTGAGTGAGTGAGTGAGTGAGTGAGTGAGTGAGTGAGTGTGTGAGTGAGTGAGTGAGTGAGTGAGTGAGTGAGTGAGTGAGTGAGTGAGTGAGTGAGTGAGCGAGCGAGTGAGTGAAATGAGCGAGTGAGTGAGTGAGTGAAATGAGTGAGCGAGTGAGTGAGTGAGGTGTGCATGTCAGTGAGTGAATGAGTGAGTGAAATGAGTGAGTGAAATGTGAGTGAGTGTGTGAGTGAGAGTGAGAGTGAGTGAAATGAGTGAGTGAAATGTGAGTGTGTGAGTGAGAGTGAGTGAAATGAGAGTGAAATGTGTGTGTGTGTGTGTGTGTGTGTGTGTGTGTGTGAGAGTTAGTGAGTGAGTGTAATGTGTGTGAGTTAGTGAGTGAGTGAGTGAGTGAGGGAGGGAGGGAGTGGGTTGAGTGAGTGTTATTATTGTTTTTAATTGTATTGAGCCGTTTAGCAGTGTCCTATGATGTGATATAATAAATCAAATTATTTTATTAAAATAACTAATTCTCCTATAAATATATTGAAAAAAAAAGATTCTGATTACCTCATATTAATTAAGAGACTATATGGCATATTTATAGTTTTGAAAATGTATTTGTCAAGCTGCAAATTTACAATAAATGGACAATTAAATTAAATGAAGGAAAAGGTCATTTTCAGGTCACAAGGTCAAAAGACAAAAATTATAAAAAAACTTTATCTTTTTAAAACCCAAAATCTCAAATATGAATACAAAAAAACCCCCTCTATTCTCAATAGCAATTTCCAGTAATAAAAATATTAATATTTACTTAAACAGTAATGAGAATGGGGTGTGGGTAGAATGAGGGGGGTAAAATGTGCTTAAAAAACTGTGCTTAATGGTGCCAATATAGGCTTCATTTTCTTTAAGACAACTATATATTTCCCTTTAATTTTTGGGATGGAATAAAATGTGTTCTTAAAAGGGTTTAGTGAGATTCAGTTAAACAACAGCTCCTCTGTGCGACACCCAATCCAAACAAAATCCAAAATGAAGACAATAAAATACAGTCGGCCCTCTGTCTGCATATCCTGCATTTTTAATTTCCACCCCGACCGCTCCACAGGGCTCTAGTTCCTCCGTGAGAGATCAGTCAGAGCCAGATGGAGATGTCTTTTCCCGCAAGTCATATATTACTCTTTCATTCCCCTATCTCTCTCTGTCATGAAGCAAAGCACTCCACTGAAGACGTCTCCTGCCATCACAGGGTCTCAAGCAAGCCGAAGTGCTTCAAATGTAAAAATAGCATGACGTGCTGTCTGTCGATTGGCAAAAAAAAAAAAAAAAAAAAAGATTTGTTAGCCGTCGCACTCTTTAGTGGCTGGTAAAAAAAACAGGAGCCATAGAAACAGAGACTTGCAGATCTAATCGAATGAAGAATCACTCGGCTCATATTACGGCCAATTTAGGCGCAAGGACAAAACGTACATATCCGTAATGTTTCCTCATTACATTTTCTGGTTAGTGAAGCCATTCAGAGATCAGGTGACGGACGAATCAAGGGAAAGCAGGAAGAAAGAAAGAAAGGGCGGAGGACTACGGTTTACATTTTGCTAAGGCAAACATCACGGTTACATTTGCTCATACTTGGGTTGGGATTTGAACAGTGAAAAAGTTAACAAGTCCCATTATCTTTCATTGATGGAGGGACTTTGTTTTAAGTGGTATTTTATATTAATTAAGAGACTACATGGCATATTCGGCATCATTTTTTGTTGACTATCTTTAGGGCAGTACATGAATTTAGTAATGCATTTCTCATTTCCAACAATGTCTTTCTCAAAAGTACTAAAAGAACCGTTAAGGAACTTGAATTTTTAAAAGATTCTCCTTCTTTGTACTCTTCACATCCTCTACCTTTAATCCTCTGCAAAGTTGATTTCACTAAAATGATCAGAGTCAAAGTTCAGTAAAGGATTAGTTTATCAGTTACGGCGAGATAATCGGGAGCGAGCCGCAGTAGAGAAATCATTATTTATTTATTTTGTAACTCTTTGAAAGTCTTATCCCAATCCACCGGAGTTCTTTATCCGTTCTTATCCTGCTCTTAACCTTTGAATCTCGACAGGCTCTCATCAGGCATCTCTGCGGGGAACAAAGCGATCTGACAGGTCTATATGATGACTGTTATAGATGTGAAACGCCATGCTTCTAATTTACACATTTATCTTGCTTAGGAATATTCTGAAATCTGTATGCTAATTAACAGGTTTATCTTTCCGCTCAAGTCTCACAATGTCCTGTTATAAAACATTCCAAAAAGGTCTTCTGGCACTTTCAGCGAATAAGGTACAGTGATGTCATATTACATTTTTTGTAAAGCAGTAGAGGCACAAACCCCTTTTTTTTCGACATCTGTTTTTTTTCCCCCAGACATCCGTTTTATTAGACATTAGATACTATTGTCTAACCCGGTGATAATAATAATAATAATAATAATCTCATAAAATTTGTAATTTGATTTATTAGTATTAATATTATTAGAATAATGAGAACATTAGAACATAAGAAATGTCTCAAATTTGTAAACAGGCAAAAATATACAACTTCATTTATTTATTTATTTATTTTAGATACATAAACTATTGTCTTCCCTGTTATTCACAACTCTGTTACTCATTCTAATAGCAGTATTTTATTTATATATCTGTTTATAAATGTATATCTGTAATTGTATTTATTTAATAATAATAATGAGAACATTAGAACATAAGAAATATCCCAAATTTGTAAGCAGGGTTGCAAAAACTGCAAAAAAATCTTTTTTTTTTTTTATATAAACTATTGTCTTCCCTGTTATTTACAACCCCGTTACTCATTCTAATAGCTGTATTTTATTTATATATCTGTTTATAAATATATAATGAAATAAAATGACAGTTATGCAATACTAATAATATACAATAATAATATTAATCAGTATTATCATTATTATTGTTAGAAACGTGTACACAATATTTTAAACTGTATTTTAAAATGTACCAGTTTTGTTAACAAGAGTTGCAAAAATTTCAAACCACATACAAAATCTCCCAAAAATCTCCAAATATGTTAATTTCTCACGTATTTAATGTATTATATTCAAGATATTTGATCTAATTGTGTACCCTATTTTTGGAAAGAACTTCTGTTCTCTATTATCCCTTTGTCGTCTCTACAGTATCAAGTCTATATTTAAACACTCTGTCCTTTATTTTATCCTTTGCATGTTTATGAAAAAAATCAACAAAAAAAAATCCATGCCCTAATCTACAGTTCCCGTAAGCAAGCAGAAAGTAATGTGAGTATCCATAACCTGAACCGCCTGACTATTCTAAAACTATTGATCATCGGGCTCCACACCCCCATCCCAGCATCTCTAGTGGGTTCTCTGGTTCCACACAATGAGGATGATGCAAGCAACCCGAGTAAAGCGACAGATTGATAGAACGACCTTCAACCCAGGCAGAGGTCAAAGGTCCACATAGGCGTTTCTCCTAAATGACAGGCCATACATAGTTATTATGCCTTAAGGTCAGAGCTTGAACAAGGACTAGAGAAGGATGAAAATAAGGGATACTCAACTGTATAATTGAATAAGTGAAAACAATGGAGGTAAGAAATAAATTTTCCATAGTTTAAGAGAGTGTAAGATAAAACATGCTTAAGTTTTTATGTCTCGAGGGACTCTAGTTACAACTGCAAGATATTTTTTTAGTATCACATTTGAAAGTACCTCTATTTTTGTCCTACTTTTTAATTCTATATCTTTAGCCGTAAACAGAACATAAGTTAAATCATTGAATTCAATGGAGGGGGATAAAACACATTAAAAAGCTAGAAATAGCCTGTAATATTTTACAGAAGGGTAAGAAACAAATGCACGCAAAATAATTCACAATAGGGCTGCATCTTATATATTTTTAGATGTGCTTTCTAGCTATGATGTGCCTGTCGGCAATGTAACCAAATGCATCCAGAAAATTGGTTGTAATCTGAGAGAATCGGCAGCATATGTAGGGATCTCGCCTGAGGGGCTAATGTGTCCCGCGAGAACAAAGTGGTCCCCGCTGCAGAGCGCCCATTTACCCCCGCATGAAGAGGATTTTAACTGATGATGGCTCGATCTGAAGAGGTCTACGTGTCGTTAGCGAGCCTTGGTTCCGTGTCCTGTGAGAAAACTCAGTCTCGATGCTTGGCCTTGTGACGTTAAACATATGAGGTTGGATTTCATCAGTGAAAAGCACATTGTCACTCTTAGTCCAAAAATATAATTTGCATAAGTATGCAAATGTGAGCTACTAGCCAATGTAGCCTCATTGTATATACATGACATGCATTTTTTTATGTCCCTTGAGGTTCATTTATAATGTTAATAAAGTTATGAATGAAATGAAATGATCGTTTTTTAAGGGTCGGCTCCTTTAAGGCTTGTCAGTAAATGGCCATTGTTATGATTGGCTAACATCACCTTTGCATAGGAAACCGTATCAATGGCCACTCGCTATTACACGTGTTTTCTGAAAACATCAATATAAAACTGTCATTTACAGATAAAGCTTATATGATATGAAATCATTTACTTAAAGGGATAGTTCACCCAAAAATGAACATTCTGTCATCATTTACTCTACCTCAAGTTGTTTCAAACCTGTATAAGTTTCTTTCTTCTGCTGAACACAATAGAAGATATTTTAAAGAATGTTGGTGAGCAGAAAGTTGACAGCACCCATTAACTTGCATTGTATTTTTTTTTCCTTCTATGGAAGTCAATAGGGTCCATCAACTCTCTGGTTACCAACATTCTTTAAAATATCTTCTATTGTGTTCAACAGAAAAAGAAACTTGTGCAAATATATCGTCCCCTAATATCAAAATGAACTGTTTTTGGAGCTTGATTAAATTTGTTTTAAGATAATATTTGTTTATAATGAGGAAGACATTTCAATGCCCATTATAGCATTACTTGCGACAGTACACACATTTACGTGGGTTTACGAATCGTGTTTAGACACATTATAAAAAGAAACCTGAAATCGAGCTTATATCTAGAAGCATCTGCTTTCGTGTACTTGCATTGAGTATGTTATGCATTGTGTTGTAGCACATTCCAGAAAACATTTTGTTACTCTCAACCCCCCCGAAACCTCACTTCCATCTGGGTCACGGCACCACTGCAACCATCCCAGTTATACTTGCGCTGCTCTGAGTGGGATTCAAAGCTGTGTTTCCGGCATGGGTGGCAGGTGAGCAAACAAGGACGCTAAAGACTTTTAGCGTAATTTGCTAGTGAGCATCTTGTGGGCTTTATTTACTCGCACAGCTCTTACAAGCTGGCCTCTGTTTCCTCCCATCCGGGTCACGGCACCAATTTGACCCCTTTGATTGTACACGCACTGCTCTGAGTGGGATTTGAACCGACCGTTTCCTGCATGAGAGGCGGGCGTGTTAACAAGAATGCTAAAGACTGCAGCCTCTAACGTCGGTCGCTAGTGCGCCTCGTGAGGCCTGGGGAGTGAGGTTTACTAGCACAGCTCTTACTAACTGGCATCCGTCACATTATGAATTGTACTAAACACAAATAAAACAAATGGCCTTGAAATTGCCTGTTTTGAAACTAAAGTATTTTAAAGAGCAAAAACTGAACAATGCACCTTAGAGCTTTTCTAATAAACAGACGGTTTAAATGACCCTTTAAATGGGCCTGGGAGGAAATTCATCTGGGAAGTAAGAGAAAATGATGGCTCGGATCTTAACGGGATTCTGTATTGCTGTAGTGTGTTCTACAATTAGTCTTCTGAGCTCATCGATTTAAGCCCACTATCTAGCAAGAGACGAGCAGATCCTTTGTGGGTGTTTTTACCCAGAGGGGCCGTCCCGATTGCTGTCCAGATGTCCATTACTTTAATTGAGAGTAAGGAACAGCAGACTGCCTACTTGAGGGAGAAGGAGATAAGACGGGAAGAGGTAACGTGCAGGGATGAGAAGCTATTCCTGGTCAAAACATTCCACTTCGCCTCTGTTCTAAGTGGTAGAACTATTCAAGTCTTCCTGTTGGTGCATTAATGTCTCCTTTGTCTATAAAATTATAATGAGATCCCTCTTCTGCACTGTCCTAAAACATTCTTAAAGAAAGGTGTTCGTGAGCCATACTTTGTGTTCCCTGTTGAATCGGGTGCAATAAGACCACGTGTTAGAATAAATTGGACCTATTTTAATTGTGTTGACTTTAAACCATTTTGCTATGACTTTATCATGTACAACTGCGAAGTTCACATGTTGCTAGATGAGCTTAGAAGTGGGCATCATCCGTCGAGGCTCGCTTCATTCCTGTGTCATTTAGAATGACAAAAGGGGTATTTTTATCTGACATTGTAGCTCTCACAGGGACTGTAGTCTGGGTTGTGGAGACGCCAAGCTCAGCGACAAAGCCTCAAATTTGTTTTGTAAGGTTTCTCTTTTCCATCCTGTTCATACCAGTGTTTTAGATATTTATAGGTTCATAATTGTGTTGTCTGGTTTTTATTTCACACCAGTTGCTTGTTTGGAGGATATGAGAGAATTTGTCTTAGCAGCATTTTAACTGCGGTTTGTTCTTTTAACATTTAGGTAATGAAGCGTTGTGATCAAAAGGAAAATCTGAAATAAATTTGTGAATTTTTTTATGATTTTGTTACAATTTTGGCAGTGTGGTTAGGAATATACCATAGGCTGGAGGAGATGCTTTTTATGAGCCATTTTTTCCTTAGCAAATATATCATACCCCCTTAATTAACTCACAAATTAATCCGCTCAAGACTTTCATATTTTGAGCATTTTTTTTTCCTGATTAATAGTCAAAGCGTGGGATTACTGGTTCTAATAATTATAATGTCCAATATAATGGATGATTTTAATCAAGGAAAATAAAATGAGAAACAAACTTTCATGACCGAATGCAGTAACATGTAATAACTGAATATTACAGCAGCACTTTAACTCGAGTAGCAATGTAACAGAGCAGTTTTTGTTTTAGGGCCAGGCGACTGATTTACGGTGGTTATTTTGGTCCTTAAAACAACAGGTGATATAAACAATGAGCTTTATCCATGTGAAACCACTACAACCTGGCAGGGTTTGCATTGAAATAGCCAAAACTATGTTTTAATGTTTAAAATTACATAAACTCACACTGTGTAGATGCACAATTTTGTTATTGGAATACATTTTACATTATTATTATTATTATTATTACTAAGTGAAATATAAATACAATTTTACTAAATATATTTAATCTTTAGACTGGAACACTGAACAGCCAAGAAACGGAAAATACACTTTTGTGGTCTCAGCACAAAACCAACAGATGGCTAAATTATCTTGACTTATTGTCTTGGTGGATTGCAGCAGACACAGGAAGCCCAGCATTATATTTTCCCTTGTAAATTGGAATTAGCACAATGGCTGTGGAAAGCTTGAGGATCCTTAAAATCATGGGGGGTAAAAAATCAATAGGTGCTGTAGGGGTTAATGAGGCAGATGTGTGTTACGTAGAAGAGTTTGCATGCTATCTAGCCGTAGCTTAGCTGGATAGGGGCCAGACTGTGTTCTAGTACTCGATGGACCCCCTGGAGACGGAGACAGGGTGTTCACTCAATAGATGAAACATGGACTGACATGCTCTCTCCGTCCAGACACGGTCGGCTGAGCTCAGCGCTGGTCAATCGTATCAACATCGCGACGCAGTTTTATTTTTAACAACGCTGGAATGTAACACTGCAAGTTAGGATTTTATACCAAGCAATGTGTAAATTAGCAAGGGCTAACACCACGTGAACTTCTTAACAAACGCCCATGCGCTGAAGCATGCGAATGCTACTTCACGCTTCTGTGAGGACCAAATTTGGGATACCTGCTTTGTCGGCACTGATAATTGCCAACAAAACCAACAGTGCATCCAGGCCTTGCGCAGCGTCTAGGATGGTTAAACGACACCGGAACATATAGCGGTCAGCGCTTTCTATTCTTTTGTACCAACGAAGGGAGACATTTACTAATGAGAGCAGGCCATTCAGCCCGTCAGACACCTCCATCACGCACATATACACACGCATTGACTGAACAGAGCTGTAAATCACAATTAAAATGACATGGCTTAACAAGCCTGTCTGCCGTCCCCGCTTCTTCGCTGGTCATAGCATAAACCCCCAGAATTAAAATTACATAATTAGATCATTTGTCCCTTCACCTAATTGGTACTGTGTTGCATTGGGTTATTATGCTGCTCCTCATTTAGGACTAATATTTTGTTGTTATACTAATAAGATAAAGATGCGTAAATGTCAGCAGTGCATTTATTAAATCACGAAGGGATCCAGGATATTAGTATATGGATATTGCAACCTGGGTTTACCATTTGTCATCTGAAGGAATAATGAGATTCGCCTGTGACGATACATTCATTTGCGACATTATTTAAAGAGGATTTTTAATCAGACGTATCTGTTTGTAAGATATCTATTTATATTCCTCCAAAGCAATCTTTCTGAACACCAGGAGTGCAAGATTCGATGGGGCGCATGTCTTTTAAAGCCGTAATTTTGTTTATCTGAAGAATGCTTTTCGGAGAATCAGATTGCCTGGTTTTGATGGATTACAGTCGGTCTTTGTGCCTGCTTTGTAATGCAAATAAATCAAAAGGCCATCTCTGTCTCATTAATGCACACACACACACTTGTTCGTTGTACGTGCAAACTCAAGTAGCATGCTTGTTGCATCATGTCTATGCATTGATTTGTTAGAAAGATCAATGAATTATCTCTATTTAAAGATGAAGGTGTATAATTCATACACTGCTAATGTCACACAAAGAGAGAAATGTTTTGAAAACATCAAAGAGGCAGAACTTGCACTTTCTGCGAATCAATATACTGATTACATTATTTAACTTTATATTTTTTTGAAGTTTTAACTTGGAAGAAATGAACACCTCACTTTTAAGGCGTATTCTTCATGGCAAAACACTGCAAATGAAAGGACGATGCTTGAACGTAGATTATAGGACAGATGGTTGTGTGGCAAAAATAGCTTCTTTTATCATAAAGTTTGATCATTAAAGGAGATTAGGTAAGATTAGTCATCAAAATGGCTATGATATAGAGTAAAAATATCTCTGGAGGGATTAAGTGGTAAGGAAGCCAGTTATCAAGAACAGGGCCGAATGTAACCTTTAACATCTGTGACATTTTATCAGTCGGGGTAATTATCATCACCTCCATGTGACTGAACATTAATCAGCCTGGCTTATCTTTGAGCAAAATTGAGAAATAAACAGCGGCAAGCCAACATGTACACTGAACGGATCATTAGCGTTGCAGCTCGTTTTTAATTTCTCATTTGATTTTAATAGTTCTTGGATCTCTTATGACACAGTTTGACAGTATGATGGGGCAGGAGGTCAGCGCTCTTACAGAGTGTTAGGGCACGACGAGCAGGCTCCCCGAGGACCTCATTAAAACCTTAAGGAGAAGTGGTGTGAGTCTGACCACTGTTCATTTGAAGAGTAGTGCTTGGTTGAAGTTATAGTGGCCAGGCCTTCAAAGAAGCAAATATTAGAGGGGATGGTTATGAATTTCTTGGGTTCTTTGTCACCCCTGTGGTGCAGTTAAGGATGTAGGCAGAGTGTATTTTAACTGCTTCATACAATTACAACTTTATGAAGAGAATTCTTAGAACAACATTCCTATAAACCAATGGGATTAGTGTTTTTTACAGTTACTGTAGGGGCTTGAACCCCTGTGAATCAGTATCAAAGTCAGTATTGATTGTGGAGGTGGGGTTTGGGATAAGATTAGACACTGGGGTGTCTACAACTAAGGCCCTGTTTACACCTGGTATTAAGATGCATTTTGGTTGATCGAATCACAAGTAGACATGGGAGACATATTTATTTTTACATCTGATATTTTAGTCTTAAAAGTCTCTATTGTCCCCTTTTAACCACTTCTGTCCTGATTTCTTTAAGGGGATGGTCTATGAGGGGGTAAATTAATGGTCTTTTTCAGATCTTTCGATCTAATGGATGAAATAAACTTACGCAATTTACATATGAACGCACACGGAGACGACGGAAAAAATACGGAGAGTATCAGCTTTAATTTCTGCTGTGACAGCCGCAATATCACGCCGAAGACTATGAGTGTGTGTTAGAAATAGGGAATGGTGAGAGAACATTGTGTTTTTCATCTTCAAACCAAACATGGGTCTTCAGCCGACAAAGTTTAAATCCCATCTTGCTAGAGCGCTTCCCATAATGTTTACGCGTTAGGTCAGTTTTGGCGTCGAGTAGGCATTTTTTGTGGCTTTTCAAACGCATTTGACCCCATGAGTGTTTACGCTACGAAAGCAATCTGGTTGAATGCGTTTTCGACTACCTCTGGAAGTGGTTGAAAGTGGACAAGCTCAAAACGTTTTAGACCCCATTCACACCTGTATTTAGCTTCGTCCACTTTTGATCCGACCGACCAAAACAGATCTTAATACCAGGTGTAAACAGGGCCTAGAATTGCTATGTATCGATTGGATGTAGTAGACCCAACTGTTGGTTTAGACCTTTTATGGTTTACTTGGTTTTGTAAGCTTCCAACTACAGTTTTACAGTTCGCATGGTATCCAATTAAAATAACTTGTTAAAATATAAAGGTAATTTCATGATTTTATTTTTTAAGAAATTATACTAGAAGAGTATAGCAAGCTACTTGAGCTTTAATTTAAAAACAAAATTCTTTATGATGTCAGGACTGTTGTCTCACTCTGGCAATTTTGACTTTATGCCCCCCGCCCCTAAATGTTTAATACAGAACTTGCTCATCATCATTGAATGTGTAAACTGCTTTTAAAGGGATAGTTCACCCCCAAACAATGTAAACTTGGAAACCTGTATTACTTTCTTTTCTTATGCGGCACACTAAAGAAGGGACAGTATTTTGAATAATGATGGTAACCAAACCATTTCGGTGACCATTCACTTCCACTGTACGAACAAAAAAAAAACATTGAGACATTTCTCAAATTATCTTTGATTAGTTTCAGGTTTGGAACGACATGATGTTGAGTAAATTATGACTGAATTTTATTTTTTGGGGTAAACTATCCCTGTAATATATTTTTTTAATTAAGTAACAGAGGATAACATCATTGGTTCAGGAATGTTAGTCCAAAGGATATTGATCCAGCAATTGGTCCTACTTGGTGACATCATCTAGTTCACAATTATGCACTTTGAATAATTAAAAATGTGGTTATTGGTGGAATTTGTGCAGTTGTGTGTAGCAAAACCAAGACATGTTTTCTCAAGGGAAATGCATTGAGTCCTGTCGCCTGTACTCTAATTTGAGCAGGCTGTCTGGATCCCACAGGGGTCCAGCTGTCCAGCAGGGAACAGCTGAGGAGCTTCCCAAAGATCAGAGGCACACGCCCGAACCGCTCTGCTTGTGCAGCTGACAAAAGCCCTACCCTGTCTCTCCACCCAGCCCCACTCAGTTTGCTTTGTGCAGCAGCCCTGGAATCCATCCCTGTGTGAAGGGTGGGTGGCACGCCGTGTTGTTTTAGCACCATGCTCCACTGGACTCAGGCGTCAAGTCTCTAAACCTACCACATATCTGTCATTGGAAGGGCTGGCTGACACAGACCTCTAATGGCAAGGATATCACAAGCCACCCCTTGAAAAAAAGAGAAGCCATGAGTCATGATGGCAACTGAAGGCGTCAGTTGCAAGTTAATTCAAATGGAAGATGCACTGCAGTGCTGGTATATTATGTATTTGGGTCAGTTTGTGTCAGGAAGGCTGGGGTTGGCTCATCAAGAGCGAAGTTTCCAATAATCTCTGTGTATGGCAAGCAACAAGATAGGAGTTCTCAAGTCTGTTTTCAGAAACAGTCTGGAATAAAGTGCCGGATTCATTTGACAATTTCTCTTTGGAAGTCTTCCACAGTAGCAATCACAAGTTTATGCAGTGTGGCTGTGGTCAAGAGGAAGCACTTACGGATGTCCAACTAATGGCAGATTACCCAGCCCTCGTGATCTCAGTGTAGTTTCACGGGAAGCAAATGGGAACTCTGAAAATCCAATAACTCCTTTACGTTGCTTCTCTGGTCCTTTCTTTCCTATCTCCGTTGTATTTACACAGCCATCCTTTGGTATGCGAGTAATCCTATGCCACTTCAGAACCGGGGTCAGAGATAGAAAATAAGAAAAGAAGCTGGTGTAATTTTCCTCTGCCAATATTCTCGGCCGGTGACCTTCACCCAGACTTAAGTGGCGGCCGAGAAATCGAGGGGTAAGAAATGAAAGCTAAGAAAAGAGAAGTGGAAATGGAGTTTCCTGCCGGGTACGCCAAACCCATCGGCACAACCTCAGGAAGGAAAAATAACTCTTGCTGCCTTTGCGGAGCATCTAATTAAATCAAAATAGGGCAGTTTCAGTTTATTGCCTACACTCATTAAGTATCTACCCAGTCCTTGTACTCCAAGCTTAGCTTGGAGTCTGAGATCACTGAACAAATTTAATTCAGCACCGCCACTCAGCTAGAGCCTTTTGCACAAAATGAGGAAAAAATTATGAGTAGAATTGCATTGGGTTTAAGCATTAAGGAAATCGCTGATACCTTCATATGCCAGGCACAGCGGTTGTATTAGTGGTCATGTGTTTGACTTTAACTACTTCTATTATGTGCAAAATTACAATTTTACTTCAGGGTTTAAGTGCTTCATTTGCAATAAGAGAGTATGCTGCCCTCAACAATTTCACAACCAGCCAATTTGGAGTTATTTGCACAGTTTAATTTCTGCTTAACAAGAAATAGACCATCTTAATATCAGATTTCTATAGATGCATGATTATGTAGTTCTGTAATTTTAATGACCAAACAACGTGTGCTAGATTATAAAGGCCATGACAGCACACTCCACGCTCACCACGTGGGCTACTCTCACACACATTATAATTCACCATCTGACTGATTGAATCATGATCCATGCTAAACCTGTAATTCCACAGCCAGGATACTGAGAGGTAATTTAAGTGCCGGAACTATCCATGAAGTCTCTTTAAACCCTGTCCCTTTCTGACCTTTTTTCTTTTTTAGGAGTGATCCTGACACAAGAAAAACACAAAGGATGAAATCTAAGGACAATAAACATGTCATTAGCATACACTTTGTTTATTTTGTAGCTCATGAATAGGCTGATTTTATCCAAGAAAATGCCTATAAATGCAATAAGAGAATGTGATTTAGTTGGTGGAACTTGGCAAGAAAAGTATTCCTGATTTTTTCTCTTACAAGTGGTTCTGACACAAGAAACATATTGAAAATTCAAATGGGATGAGAACCAGACATAAACAATAAGCAAAAACAGCAATCTTGTTGTTAGCATTAGCATTAAGCTAACTTGATACAACCTTGTATTCAAAAAGCAATGAAAAGCACAGGGTGACAATCACACACACAAGCAGTAATAAACAAAACATTAACCCTGTTGATAGCATTAGCATTTAAGCTATGTAGCTTGCTAAAGTTTTAGATTTTACATGGTGAACATTTGTGATTGTCATTTCCACAAAAAATGCAAAAAGAAAGTCCCACATGACACACTACACTATGAACTTAAACTGCGCATTATGTACCCTTGAAGTATTTGAATTGGGACATCCACCATGTCATTTAGGTGGTGGTGCTAATCACACAGGCTTTCTGATCGGCTATTTTTCTTTTTTACGAGAGACTCTGACAGAAGAAGCCTATAAGAGGTAAAATCTAATGCGAAGCAATATAAATAGGATGACAATCTGACACACAATCAATAAGCAAAAAATAAATATGTCATTAGCATTAGCATCCAAGCTAACTCATTTGCTAACAACTTTAGATTTTGTGGTAGAGGTTTGTGTCTTGTACAGCTTATGCAGTTCATGATTAGGCTACATTTGTGCCTGTAAAATGTCCTTAAATGCAATAAGAGACTGTAAAGGAAGTAGAGGTCATTTTGGCGCAGATGATCAATAGTTTCAGATCCACAGACAGTCCTTGTAAAATGACATTATCCCTATGAGCTAGTCCTTTTATTTATGTGCAATAGCTGAAGTACGTTGATCATGGCTTTCCAGTGCTGAGATTCAAATGTTCGGTGTCCATAATTTGAATTTTACCCAGCATTTTGTTTCTCTTTGTCCCTGTGCAAACAGCAGTTCAGATTCTATGCTCTTGTTCAATGACCTGAGGTCAGGAGTATGTTTGCTACTCCTCCTCTACCATGTGTTTTCTTTTTTCTTTTGAGGAATCAGCACTATGTGGAAAACTCAGCGTGGCTGAGATCTCATGCACATCTATATGTGTACTCAAATAATAATAATATAACAGTCATTTTATTTAATAACAATGAATTATAACAATTATATTTATATATATATATATATATATATATATATATATATATATATATATATATATTAGTGCTGGGCAACGATTACAATTTTTAATCGCGATTAATCGCATGGTTTTCTTGCGATTAATCGCGATTAATCGCATTGTTATGCGCAAAATTGAATAATGACTTCTAAAGTAGTGTATTGCGCACTTTTGATTTAAATGTACTGCTTTATACACAAAAGTGCAATAACTTTAAACAAATAAGGTGCTATATTCCCTTTACACAGTAATCTCAAATCTCAACTTAAACATTAATGTAATCAAATCAAATATTTAAACAAAGCTATTTGCCACTGCCAGGGCATTACCTTTTATCTAGTTTGTTAAAACGAGTCCAGTTTTCTTGTTTTTTTTCTGAACAGGTATCAACCGGTATCTTTTATCAGGGAGCAGCAGAAACAGTCCATGTAGTAGTCAGAGGTCATGATCACTACTATATAAGTCGACCAACGTTACTTATAGTAGCTTAGGTTTGGTCATGCCATGGTTTCCCACGTAAGATTACATTAAACAGAGTAAAAAAAACAATTTATACTTTATACTCACGGTGTTGCTGTGTAGCGCGCGTACACTTCGGCGTACCCTGACGTGCACCTCTCCAAAAATGTAACGTCAATTCTACGCGTACCGCAAGCGCTGTGATTGCTACAACCGCTCCCCGGGTTTCACATGCTCCCTCTGCATGTGTAATTGTGCGTCAACGCGGACAACGACGCAGAGATATAAATGAAAACCAACGCGTAGTCTATAGCGTATTGTCTTCGGCGTAAGTCCGACGCAGAAGTATAAATCAGCCAAGAGTGAGGTGAAGTGGTCGAGCACAAGGTGCAGCGACAAGCGGGTGCGTTCCTGTGAAACTGTTGTGGTCATGCTCGCCTCACGCACGCGCCCGCTCGTTGCCGAAGTTGAATTGTCTATAACTTTTTATAAAGGACGCGCAGCACAAATCATTAGAAGAGAGACTGATCCTCGGCTCGCTGTTAGTGAGTTTCCAGAATCTAAATAGTTATTATCTATAGGTTTTATAGGTACTATCCATAGAGCGCCTGTCATTCACTCGCGGAGCGCAACCCTTTAACTGTTCACCAGAGAGAACCTGCCTCTCTCCACTGCTTGTTTGGGTGGGTTATTTGCTGGATGACCAACATCCCACCCCTCCTGTGATCATGGTTTGACTGTAGGCCTATGTGTATTCAGAGCCAGTGAGCAACGGACTTTCAAAATAATAATAATAAAAAAAACTGCGTTAACGTGCGATAAAAAAAATTGTCGGCATTAATTAATAAATGCGTTAACGCGATAATAACGTGTTAACTTGCCCAGCCCTAATATATATATATATATATATATATATATAGTGTATAAAATATAATAATTATTATTAATAATTATGTTTATACATCTCTCTCTTTCTATATATATATATTAGTGTAGTATAATTATTAATGGACATTTGTATTAATGTTGTTATTATTTTATCAGCATAATATTATTATTAGTTATAGGGGTAGTATTATTAACAGTAGCAGTAATAATAATATAACAGTCCTTTAATTTCTTAACAATAAAAAATAATAATATTGATATATTAATATTGTATTAAATATAGTTATTATTATTCATTATTAATATTTGTTTTTATATATATATATATATATATATATATATATATATATATTAGTGTAGTATAATTATGCATGTAAATTTGTATTAATGTTGTTATCATCATCAGCAGCAGCATCGTATTATTAATAATATTAATAATAGTAATAAACATTATTTAATAACAATAAAAGCAAAAAATATTGATTTACTAATATTGTATGATATATAAATAAAATATTTAATTATTCTATTTTTAATAAATAAATATATTAAAAATATATATATATATATTCGTTTTTTTTTCATGTTGTTGTTATTAATGTACATTTATATTAAAGTTATTATTATTATTATTAATATTTTTATGGTGCTTTATCTTTTTGGGATTGTATAGAAATAAGCTGCTCGGAAATACTTTAAAGTATCGTGAAGTCGAGTACATAATGACTTTTGATTTTTTTAACTATTCCTTTTGGATTTTTTCAATTGAGGGTGACATTTTCCATTGCTTTGTGTCTGTATTCACAGTTGCATTCCGTGTATTCTGTGCACTTCTGCACATTTGCCCCTGGTGGCGTGGAGGTGCCGTCAGCAGCATGCAGGATTCCTCCTCCGGCCCCGGTCCCTTCGCCGAGTTGTTTTCAGACCTGTCTCATAAATCTCAGACGGCCGGAGCCCCTCGGCGGCCAAGGTCACCGACGCCGTTTAGCTGTCAGTCATCCGGCAGAGCTGCTTTCACAGAAAAAAAAGCAACATTACCCTGAGCTGCACACTCAGCTCTCTGCCAAAAACAAGAGAGAACGACAAAAAGACACGAAGCGAGAGAGTAAATAATATCACAGTGACCAAAGTACTGTCACTTCAGTTCGCGTTTAAAGTCAGATCTCCACAGCGCAGTAATTATGCTAAGTCTTTGACAGTAAAATCGCTCTCGGCTTCCTGATAACGTGTTGTTATCTGTACCTCAGGGGCTTGCGAATGCATTTATTGACCTTTAAGTTGTTGTAGAGCATGGGCTGTCAGCGAAGGAAATTGATTCAGAAAAGAGAGCAATCAGAAAATCCACCCATCACGAAAAATTCATCTGTAACTCACCCGCTCTCGCAGTCCGCGCCGTCACTCGCGGCAATTATCGTAACAAAACGTAATAATGCGCGATTGTGATGCAACTGTCACAAAAGAAATCAGCCTAAATTGAGTCTGACTGCTCTGTGCTTAAGCACGTGCACTTCTTTCGAGAGCTCTTCAACGCCCCTGCTATCCCACTCAGCATAATTATAGTGATCATGAGCGCGGGATGAGTGATGGAAGGAGAGGGAGGGCGAGACGTGAGGATGGATGGAGTGGGTGGAGGGAGGAAAGGCGAAACTGCATGATCTTGTTTTGTCTTTGTGTTCTGTCAAAGCTGAGACGTGTTACCCTACACTTTGGCGAGTTATATAGTGTGAATATACTCCTCTCTGCAAGATATATGCGGAGAAAAGCATGTTAGGTGTGATTTTTACTTTTTAATAACTTGTTTTTTTAGGCAAATCAATTTCACTTACATTGGCAATCAGTTCCAAACTACCACTGATTGGATCTCGTTTGTGTGTAAACAGCAAAAAAAAACATTTGAGATTTTGCATTCACATTCATAATTGCCACTGATTTTTGGTTATATATTTGTGTCAGATTTGGGATAATTCGGATATGTGATGGATGAAATCCAATAAATAAACATGCATTAAAAAAAACAACTACATAGTAGAGATGCGCGGATGGGCTATTATTTCATCCGCAACCGCATCATAAAACTCATCATCCATCCGCCATCCATCCGCACCAAAATTTTTGACCAATTTTCAAAACCGCTCCCGCCCGCCATCCACTGATTGGGCGATACAAGGCGCTGCTGATGACAGCCGCGAGACTAGAAAGCTCTCAGAATATCAGCAGAGAACTCCGTCTCCGATCGGCGCGCAGGGACAAAAATACATAAAATAGCCTAAATTAAACGCACTTTGGCAAACCTGACCTTATCTGATCAATACTGTACAATGTACAATATTGTATAATGTAATATATCTGTACAATATTTTCATTGTAGCCTAATAGAAAACGCATTTTGGCACATAATTTCAACATGCTGCTATTGTATGGGGCGCGCGTTTGTAAAGCGGCTCACGCTGAAAATAACAGCAACATTTTGTCACATTCAGCTTCAAACAATGTTTAAAAAAACTGGTATGAATTTTTGACGGTCACTTTTTAGCACATTTACAAAAATATTTGTCAACTTAGAAATATTTTAAATAGTTAAATCTAAATATTAAATGTTACACGTAAATGTTAAATGTTTAATCTAAATGTTAAATCTAAATCTATATGTTAAATCTAAATCTAAATGTTAAATCTAAATGTTAAATCTAAATCTAAATGTTAAATCTAATGTTAAATCTAAATGTTAAATCTAAATGTTGAATCTAAATGTTAAATCTAAATGTAAATGTTGAATCTATATGTTAAATCTAAATGTAAATGTTGAATCTAAATGTTAAATCTACATCTAAATGTTGAATCTAAATGTTTCGGGTGAAACTTAACTTTAGCTTATTTTAAACTATTTAGCCTACTACTAACGAATAACTATTTCACTTTATTTTTTAGCAAATAGATAGAAAGCTTGAATAAAATAACAAGTAATTTACATTGTAGGCTAATTATCTCTACGCACTGTCATGTCAGGGTGACGACGACTATAGGACGAGCCTGTTCTGAAGACTCCCGTTAATTTTGAATGCACGGGAAGAGAGCGGAGAGCGCGTCTTTTTCAGGCACAGTGCAATTCATTTTATACCATCAACAGGCCTAACAATCATAATAAACTATAGAGCCTCGATATTAAAGAAACGCCGACTCTATTCATTCCGAAATTCGATGAAATTCCACCGCACAACAGTGCATGTTCACATTTGTAATTGTCGAATCGGAATTCGGAAACAACACCAATTCTGTGACACAGATGAACCTTTATTGATATCTCTATCAGACAATGTATACATATATTTTTCATTTGATTGGTTCAACCGCCCACCACCCGCCCGAATTTAATTAAAACATTTTTTTTCGTCACGTCATCCGCCCGATCCGCGGTTTATATGTTTATGTAATTTTCATGTATTTATTTATTTTTATTGAGTAATTTCCACTTGTTTTTTTCTATAATTTTTTTCTCCCACTGATTGGATGTTGTTCCATGCGTACATGGCAAAACACATTTGAGATTAGATATTTGGCATTCGCTTTCATAATTGGGACACTTATGCAATATGTATATTTGACTTTTGATTTTTCTTTTTAATTCAGGATATTTACAGATCAGAGTAGTATACAAGGATTACATTAAAAATACATTAAATAAACATGTATTAAATAAATATGCATAAAAACCGCAAAGCAGTTTATATATATATATATATATATATATATATATATAAGTGTGTGTTAATGTATTTTTTATTTTTGTATTTATTTTTTAATTAGTATTTCCACTTGTTTTTATCCTATGCATTCATTATTACATGATCTCTGAACACATTTCTATCAATGTTTCATTTTTAATGATCTGTTTCTGCAGCATAAAAATCATAAAATAAAATATATATATATATATATATATATATATATAATACACTATCTGCATGCATTTTAATGCTTGAGACTCAAATGAAATTGAGTTTTGCAATGGGTTCATGCAGGGATATTTTTGCAAATTGAAATATAACTACAAATGCTTTTTTCCAGTAGAGAAAATATTATTTACCCAAGGCTCATTGTTGTCCTGCTTTAGAGATTAAACCAACTGCTTTTAAACAGCTTCTTTTCATATCGTCAATGCAATTCACCCAGCAATAACATTAACTCAGCCCTTGTGTGATGTTAATAAAGCGTCTAGTCCAAGGACAGCACAGCGTTTAAAGAGACAGAAGCTTGTATGATTTGGTGGAGTGATGGCAATATTGCCGAACAACCTTTGGGACAGGCCGTGTATCAGTCATCCGTGGGTCACTGGGAAAGAGGAAGGGAATTTGGGGTCGACAGGGATCCAAAGAATGGTTTTAACCCCTCACAAGTATTCGAAATCAGTTCCATAATTCATGTACACTAAGACGAAATGTCATTGTGTGTAATAAAAATTCTGTTGTGTGCTGATGGACGTCCGAGAAAGTCCTTCAAATTTGAGATTAATCCAGCTCAAGTATCTACAACCTTAGAAGGTAGAGTGTATGAGCTCAGTAAACAGTTTCTCTGGATGAAACATCCCAATACTTGTTTAGCTTTGTTGTAGCTTGAAAAACATAATGGAGTTTGCATTTGCATTAAAGGCGCAGTCACATTAGTGAAATTTCGTGGGCCACTTCTAAATAGTGGTCAACCGATATTGATTTATTTTTTGATGGCCGATGGCGATATCTGAGAGAGCAGGGTTGCTGATGGCCAATGTAAAGATTATATATTTATTATAACAGCATAGTTTGAAATCAAGGGTTTAAAGTTTGTTGATTGTGCATCTCCAGTAAATTTAAACTCTCCTGTCCACAAGTCTGCAAGGCTTGTGAAATGAACCCAGACAGCAACATAGTGTCGACCCAGATCCGAGCCACATCCGGTACATGTGGATTCAACGCGTAGATGTGGGCCGTCTGGGATTACTGTCTGGGAAATGTTTATTAGATATTTAAAGATTAGTTTAAATGATATGAATGCGTAATTGCTGATTGCTGACTGTAAATGAGAGAGTATTATAGTGTTTGCCTTTTATCACAAATAATATAAGCAAATGCTATAATACTTTTCCGTATACCGTTTACTTTCTTTGTTTAACAGTTTTTTCTAATAACGTATTAGACACAACTATTAAACTAATGAAGATGGAGAATGGGAGCGCTGTATCAGGCTCTGGCGTTCTCAGCGACATTAAAATAAAAGTGTTCAGACACATCGGCCAAACAGAAACAATTTTACAGATACCGATACTTTAAAAATGCCAAATATTGGCCGTGGCGATATATTGGTTGATCACTACTTTTAAACCATGCTGCTTTCTGTTGGTCAACACTGCGAATTTGGGTAACCAACTGAAATCTGCTTGGGGAAAAACATTTCCATCGCGCGAAATCACAGATTGTGTGGATGACTGTTAAAATGAATGGATTTCACCCATGAAAATTTGTCTTGACAAATCTTAGCGTAATTTGAGTAACTGGGAAACTCATTGATACATTTGAGATATTAAAGAGATTTTATTAGATTTTAATTTCCTATAGGATGCTGAAGGGATCAGATTTTTTTTTTTTTGTTGCTCTAAACCTCCAATCAATAGGAAAGTGTTAGTCATTTCATATGCAAAGAGGTTAGCTAACCACAACCCAGCTTATTGACATATATACATTTAAAGGTACAGCAGCAAAAGCTTGTTTTTGGTGCAGTAAACCTTGACCATAAGTGGATTTTTTTCAGGAAAGAAAACTACAATGCTCATTTAAACAACAAAGCATGTAAAACAATATGCCTCATATTTAATAAAGTTGACATTAAGCGCTATATAAATAAAGGTGACTTGACAATGCAGAATGAAATAATTCATCAAGTATTCATCAAGGTCCTAGTGTCTAGGGCTCCCCTTCCCTTCTCAGTTTGGTGGTTTCCTGTAACAGCTCTTGTATTCATGGAATGTGCCATTATGAATGTTGACGGGGGTGAAGGGGGGGGGGGGGCTGCAGGACAAGCACGCAGTGAACCGACACATTAGCGTGTACGGCCTTGACTGGCAGGGTGTGTATTTGGAAAGAACGTGTCAAACATGGAAAGAAGAGAGAGAGAGAGCGAAAGAGAAAACCAGACCAATGCAAATATCAGCGCTCTGCCGTGACCTAGAACACCTCCCTGCATACAGATGCTTTGAATGAATCCTGAGTTTGTGTTCATATCCAAACCCTTCCCAGCGTGAGGGCAGGTGCTTCTTAATGTCAGTGCAAGAGCATCTATCGATCTCAAGCTGTGCTCTGAAATGTACTCAAATCTTGTGCATTTGGGATACTAGCTCACGACATGTGGTCAATGTTACATGTTACATTTATATAAGGACACGTGAGGTGTTTTATTTATAAGGTTTAGACATGCTTACCATGAGAATGTTTTCCTTGGGGTACCATGTAAATACCATGGAATTGCTTATAGTATTACATTCTGATATCATCACTGGTTGCGTTTGCATGCACAAGGATATTCTGATAGAATTTGGCCATTTTTTTATTTGATCACTATAACCAGATTAAGTAAACATTCCGATTTCTAGAATCTGAATAACGAATGTATATTTTAGTTTTAATCGGAATTTGGTCATATTCCGATTAAGTAAGCATCATATAAATGCATTGATTGCTATAAACCAGATTAAGCCAATTTTCTGGTTTCTAGAATCCGTATACCCAACGCTATCTCACGACCAATTCGTATGAATTCGTACGAGGTGACTAATTCATACAAATTCGTACGACTCACTCGTACTATATCGTACGATTTGTCTGAACCCCCAGTGATGGGTAGGGGTAAATTATTTTACGAATTGGGCAACTCGTAAAATATGTACGATTTTAGCCACCTCGTAAAATATTGCTTTAATCAGAATTTTGGGCCATGCAAACAACTTTTTTCAGAAAATCCATCATAAATTATTCAAATCTGCATGTACAAACAAGGA
The DNA here is from genome assembly GCA_026230005.1 of Gila orcuttii. Taxonomy (NCBI): domain Eukaryota; kingdom Metazoa; phylum Chordata; class Actinopteri; order Cypriniformes; family Leuciscidae; genus Gila; species Gila orcuttii. The sequence continues at coordinate 36,791,613 of JAPDVR010000020.1, read as the reverse complement.
TAAATATGGGTGATAATAGAGTGCTAAAAACGTCAGATATTGAAGAAATTAATATTTGGTTCATGGCGTGGACACAGGAGCGAAATTTCAATTTTAATTGAAAAAAAAAAGATCAATTTAAAAAAAAAAGATCAATTTTATATTATCATTAGTGTAGAGATGCATTAAGATGCATAGAACATAGAGCTCTTCTGTAATAGACTGTGGCCAGTCTTGACAATCCATATTTTCACACACTACAGGGTGGCGAAGCGTCAATTAGCACTGCTAATTAATCTTCGTTAGATGTGTGTGTGTATTACTCATAAAGAGTAGAGAGATTTACAGGTGATTAGCATTAATTAGATGTGAGATTGTGTTCTAACAGAAATATTGCTACAGGTTCTTATATATACAGGTGTAAATAATCTTACAGTATAGGAAGATAAACAGTAGGATGCATAAACATTGTTATTGGTCCAGGAACAACATTTCTGGCTTTATTTTAGGGTTTGGGCTGTGGTTTAGTGGTTGTGGGTGGACGGGGGCAGGGAACACCCAAAATCGCATTTTTCCAAAGTCATAGAAAACTAAGTTAGAATGGCTTTGACACTTTTATGTAATTGATTATTGGCTAGCAGGGAGCCTTAACAGTCAGCACTGAATTTTTTATTCAAACAAGTTCAGGCAGTTGTTTTAATACCTTCCAACATAATTTGCGTATATTTCTTGGTTGAATTTCTGGTGAAATTTGCAGGAACACAGAAAACTTGAAAGTTGACATCAGTAGTAGTGTCTGTGGATTTTAAACTACAAAATGGCTGCTATTTAAATAAAAAAAAACTTTGTCTCTGAATGATACTCAAGAACATGTGACGCTCATGGTGTTTTTAGCATTGTCTCACTATATAAGGACATGAATTTCATATCCAGAGCTGCTCTGAGAGTCACTTCACATTTCACTATTTCATTTGATAAAAACTATCATTTGAGACACATCCCGCCAAAATAAAAGTTTGGTTTAGTTTAAAGAAATTATGACAGACATGTTATATTGTACAGTATAATGTACTTCTTAAAGTGATAATATTAATAATACCGTTTATCAAAACGAAAAAAAAAAAAACGGGAAAAAATGTCTTCTATGTTTTATTTTAAACAGCAAACCTCTGTTGTGCTGTACTTTGTTTACCAAAAAATTAAAGGAATTTTTCAAATTTCATTTGATTAATTTTTTTTTAAGTTTTATGATTTATCACTAAACAATGTTATACAAAATTTCTATTAAATCATAAAACACTGAATCCAGACAAAATATCCCCCCAAAAACTCAATAATTTCAGAAAAAAGAAAATACATTTCATAGAGCACTATTGATAAACTTTTTACAATACAATTGTTATAGTATTAAGATATTAATTAATTAGACATTCCTTTTGACTAATACAATTGATTTAAATCATGAAAACAGAATCCAGAGAAATTGAAATAGAATGCATGGAATTTGGAAAAATAAAATAAAACAGAATTTGGGGAAAAAATAAAACAAATGTCATAGTAGTGTTATTTTAGTATTACTGGGATATTATTATAGATTTATTAATATTTTAAATTAGTTTTTTTATTTTCATATTAGGTAGTTTTTATTTAAAAAGTTTTTTTAAAAAATGTATTGTTTTTTATTTTATTTAATAAAAATTGTAAAATACACACTTTTTATTGTCTAAATAGTTTTTACAAATTTTCATTTCAGTTTTAGTTTTAGTTATTTTAATACATCAAGTTAAACTAAATAAAAATAAGGAATGTTGCCTTGGAACGAAAAAAATACGTGTAAGTTGTTTTATATTGTATTTTATTTCAGTTCATGTTTATATTTTTAAAGTATTTTAAGTAACAAAAATATAAGATTTTAGTTTTAGTTAATGACAACCCTGTTTCATAGGGCCCTATTTTATAGGGCTTTAGTGGTTGCTTAACAGGATGTTGTGACAGCACCAACAGGAGATCCAGAAACACATTCAACTTGGCAAAATCCCTGCGACCACAGGTGCAAACCAGTGGGCACTTTCCTTTCTGTCTCCTGTTCATCTTGCTGTCTCTTCTTCTAATAGGTTGGTGGATCGCCTTGAGGGAAGAGAAGAAAACGAGATGGGCACAAGTAGCGATCGCTTTGCACTAATGACATGCATATGCCAGCACCACCTGTGGACATCAGTGTCCAAATAGCACACTGCCAAACTCCTACACGACGGCCTCATCGATGCCTCTCGTGGGCTTCTGCTTTGCTTTTTGGATTTCTGACCTACTTTTTTTGGAGCCCCGACTGACGTCGAAATCTTGGATGTCTTCCAGTGTTATCTGAAAACACACACCCACACCTTTAATTGAGCGGCCGCATTAGCGGCAGCTTTAATTAACCTGTCGGCAGTTTTCAGAAAACCGCAATGTGGGTGAATCTGAGTGGTGTTACGACGAGCAGATGTTGGTCCGTTTGATTCTATGAATCATCAACTGTTCAACCAAGTTTGCCACTAGCATGCTGTGATGTCGCTGTTTTAGCACTCGTGACGTCTGATGTTGCAGTTCCTCTGAGAGTCGAGAGCTTGTTTCATTCACCCCGAAGCTTCAACAACACTTGCCAATCAAGTTTTTAAATTATGACTCATGCAGTCTAATTTTGGGGACATTTAGAAGCAGACTGAAATTTTGCAGTGCTTTTTCTTTATTTATTTCTCAACATCAACTCTTTTTTTCTCTATCATTACATTTTGTGGAGAGCGCACCACATGACATCAACTAACCTTGCCTTGTCATTAAAAAGGTAAAATGATCTGATATTTTTGACCTTGACATAGTCATAAGGGTCTATAATATAATTTCTTGTTAATTTATTTATTTATTCAGAGTGTTGGTTAGATCCCATGACTTTACTGGTCGCACCACATGACTTTGATTTAAAATCATACTTCCTCCAAAAATCATCTCTCTTGTTGATATATGTGATTCTGGGTTTGTAGAATGCATATAAAATTATTACGGCTAATTTGGACTTCAGATTTGCTATGTTGAATATCTCCCACTGCTCTTTACACCACACTGCCTAAAAAAGCCCATCAGATGGTCTCAATAGAGCCTGTGGTTTTTCTTTCATGTAGAGGCAGGGTTGCACAAAAACTGCAATTTCTTGTATCAAAAAGAACAAATTGGCCAAAACCAGCTTCACCTCTTACTCCACTTCTGGGCCTTCACCAAAAAACGTGGAGCATGCAGTGGGGATCATTTCAACAAGCACTTACAGTCGTCCTCTCCAGCTTTGTGAGATTGGCTAAATTGGTGATGCTGACTTTGGTGCCACTGTAACAGAACACCTCATTGTCATCATTCAGCTGCTGAGGCATTGTTGGATTCACTTGTCATGGTTGTCCTCACTTAACTGAATACCTTGCACATAAGAACAGATGGTGTGGCTATTACAGATCGTCTTAATTACCGCTGTGAGACACGCAGACTCCTGTCAAGGCAAACAACCACAACTCAGATTCAAACCGGTGTTGGTTTCTGTTTCCTAATCCCACCCATCCTTTCAAGTCCCAATGAAGGCAAAATGCACATAAATATAGAAGTAGTTGACATTTCTGCAACAGGTTAAATAAAATTAAAGTATATTTTATTCCAGTGGTAAAGTGCCGCTATTATGGTTTTTCTGACATTACCATTCATGCTGTGTGTAATATAGTAGTCTGTGAATGTAAAAGGTCTGCAAAGTTTTAAAGATCAAAGTCCATGACAAATAAAGTTGTCTCCTTGAAGAAAGAATTGATTCTGATCTGCCAAAATGAGCCGTCAGCAATTATGGTTGGTTTGTGTTGTCTACATGTCGAGAAGGCGCTGTTTTCAAAGCTGTGAATCCACTTTGCATGCACTTCCGAAAGGATGAGGACTCTGGCTGGAACTGATACAGAATAAGCAATGCCATTGTTACTTTTTGTATCACTGTGTATAAAAGCTCCAGAGCTAAATTTCAGGTATGGTAATGGGCATTTTGTTTCCAGAACGTGCTGTAAGCTGTAAACCAATCACAACAGACTGGGTCATATGACCAATCAGAATAGAGTAGACCAATCACAACAGACCAATCATCTGACCAATCAGAGCAGAGTATATCAATCACAACAGACTGGGTCATCTGACCAATCAGAGCAGAGTATCACAACAGACCAATCATCTGACCAATCAGAGCAGAGTATATCAATCACAACAGACCGGGTCATCTGACCAATCAGAGCAGATCACAACAATCACAACAGACTGGGCCATCTGACCAATCAGAGCAGAGTAGACCAATCACTACAGACTGGACCATCTGACCAATCAGAGCAGAGTAGACCAATCACTACAGACTGGACCATCTGACCAATCAGAGCAGAGTTGACCAATCACTACAGACTGGACCATCTGACCAATCAGAGCAGAGTTGACCAATCACAACAGACTGGGCCATCTGACCAATCAGCGCAGAGTTGACCAATCACAACAAACTGGGTCATCTGACCAATCACAGCAGAGTAGATCAATCACAACAGACTGGGTCATCTGACCAAACAGAGCAGAGTAGACCAATCACAACAGACTGGGTCATCTGACCAATCACAACAGACTGGGTCATCTGACCAATCAAAACAGACTGGGTCATCTGACCAATCAGAGCAGAGTAGACTCTCAGAAAGGAGGAGTTTAGAGAGACAGAATCTTTGAACAAACCGTTTTTAAACGCTTTGAGAAATGAGGTGATGTGCAATGCATATCTTGAGACCATTGACCATTTTGACCATTTATGCATGTAAATCTATTGTAGGAGACCTTCAAAACCAAATTATCAACATTTAAAATAGCATAATATGAGAACTTTAAATTATTGACACATGTTTTGTGTTGTCTTTCCAGAGTGGTGAGTGGAAGGAGAGAGTCCTGCTTCCCCCCCTCCCTGCCCATTCCATCATCCGTAGAGCATCTTTCATGCGTCTCCCTGGGTCTGAATCCCACGTCAGGATGAACTGTGAGCAGGATTTTGGAGATGGAGGCATGAACGTCACTCTAACTCTCCGGCTGCTCATGCACGGAAAGGTAAACACACATAGACACCACAAACATTTAGTATTTTCAGTGCAAGACGACAATGGGAGTAGGAACCCGACATCGACATGTACATTTCATAATTATACTGCTTTGTACCGAAACTTCTAATGAAAACATCTTGAGCTCAGTGTCAGTAGACTAGTTTCGCACCTAGTCTCAGTGGCTCAACAATACAGAGATGTTTTAATACAATCTCTGATTTAACCTGAATTGGATAAAATGAATGCATAATATATTGCTTTTTATTACTGTGTATTGATACATTGGTGTAAGTAAATTTATTAAATATTAACATTTCTGATTAACTATTAATTAGATAATTCTTCCATATGTTCATTTCGTGAAAAACTGTGGGAATTATGCCATGATTATTTGCAACTAGATTCTTCAGTGTATTTTACTTCTTCCAAATGTTTTGAATCTACTTGAATTCAAGTACTTAGCAAACAAATGGTTGTAGAAATCATTGCCATGTCATTAGAGTGTTGTCAACATGTTCGTTTAACTGTCAGCCAGCTGCCAGTGACAGATTTCCTACCAAGTGCCTAAAACTCCTTGATATTTCTCATTTGCATATCTCTAAAAAGGAATGAGTCATTAAAAACAGTCATGAAAAACCAATGAAAACATAATGAACCGTTAATAAACTGCCACATTTATGTGATTTATGTGCCAATTTATTTTACCTTAATTCTCATCAACAGATTGTAACTTGATCTTTCAATGAAGATAAACAGAGATCCTTCAAGACTTAAAGGCCATGTTGCAGGTTAACCACCACTGTTGATTAATGGGTACATAAATCACTCAAGATATGTGTATCATTTTTAAAATGTCTCAAAAATGGTCTTAAAGACCATTTTTTTACGTTTCTGGTATAATTTTTTTTTTACGCAACTCTGTGATGACGTCACGTTGGGGAGAAGCGGAGGAAAGGGTGCCTCAGCCTAGTATTAAAACTATGGCGACTGACTGGGATGAGGAAGAGTTGGCAAGAAGAACGGTGGAAACATAAAAACATCGTCATTTTGTTCATACAGGATATCGTTCAAACTGCTAAGTGTTTACTTATATTTGTACACTCACAATAAAACACAACATTGTGCTTCTGTCACACTCAAAACTCTTGTCAAACTGTAACCTACAACTGTATATATTTCTATCTAGCTGCTAATGTTAGCTATATCTGCTAACGTTATGCTGTCTGCCTATCTCTCTCTATACTTGACTATCTATATATCTAGTCTGTCTATATATCTAGTCTATATATATATATCTCGTCTATCTATCTCTCTATCTCTCTATATGGGCTTTGGTAAATTCTCTCCCCAAGGTGACGTAATGCAATGCATTGTGGGGGAAAGGAGAATCGTTGCAAACCGCTGTAAGATAGTACCTACTTTTTTCGTTTTGTGATACCCAACAACATAAAATACAATGGACAACAGTTTACATGTTTATTACCAACAAGCAAATTGCACAAATTCGTTTGAAAAATTAAACCTGCAACATGGCCTTTAAGTGATCCCTTACATTCTTGGCAGCTTAAAGCACACATCCTTGCTGAAAACTTTTCTAGAAACATTCGTACATGATGTCACAGCTTAATAAGTGGTGCATGACATCATCCTTCAAACTTTTTTCAGCCAGTTATAACACAAATCAAAAGCAACCCAACCCAATCTCATGAGAAAACATAACTGTTTTATGGGGTACAGATTTCATAGGAATTCGTAGAATAGATTTGTAAAGAAAAGTATGATTTTTAGAAAAAAAAAATAAAGGTTCTTCATGAGCATTGATGTTCCCTAAGGAATCTATAACATCCATGGAACCTTTCCAATGCACAAAAGTCTCTTTATAGTGGAAAAAAGTTCTTTAGATTATCAAAATGTTGTTCATAACATAAGAAAAACATGGTTTTAAGAGTGCATTAGTTCATCTTTGGAACACAAATGAAGATATTTTTGATGAAATCTGAGAGAATTTAATGAAATCTCGCGTCTTAATTGAGGTTACACCACTGGAGTCACATGGATTACTTTCATTATGTCTTTACTACCTCTATGGGTCTTGAAAGTGGTAGTTGCATAGACTGTCAGTGGAGGGACATAAAGCTCTCAGATTTCATCAGAAAGAAATTCATTTGTATTCTGAAGATGAACGAAAGTCTTGGAAAGACATGGAGGTGAGTAATTAATGACAGCATTTATATTTTTGGGTGTACTAACCCTTTAACTAAACTCAACATGAAATCAATACAAATTCTGAACAGTTAATCAGTGCATGTTAATCTAAAGAAGAAGTTTGGCTTTTTAATATTTAATCAAAATAAAATGTGATTAAAACATTCTCCGCCTTTAAAATGACTTTGGCTCACATCACTATAGTGACAACTTTCACAATGCAATTCGTACCTGATAGATTTGTTCTTAGATATTGCACTTTTTGGTAACATTAATCAAATGGGTTATCGACACCGTCTTGTGCTGACTTTAAAGGAACACTCCACTTTGTTTGGAAATAGGCTAATTTTCCAACTCCCCTAGAGTTAAACAGTTGAGTTTTACCGTTTTCGAATCCATTCAGCTGATCTCCAGGTCTGGCAGTAGCACTTTTAGCATAGCTTAGCATAGATCATTGAATCTGATTAGATCGTTAGCATCTCTCTCAAAAAATGACCAAAGAGTTTCAATATTTTTCCTATTTAATCCTTGACTCTTCTGTAGTTACATCATGTACTAAGACCGACTGAAAATGAAAAGTTCAATGACTTTGCTGCCATACCATGGGTGCAGCAGGCGCAATGATATTAACTGCAACTACACAAACTTAGTGCAAAGTTCCTTGATTATTTTGCAGGAATGAGAGTATAGTTCCTAGCCATATCGGCCTAGAAAATCGCAACTTTTCATTTTCCGTCGGCCTTAGTACACAATGTAACTACAGAAGAGTCAAGGTTTAAATAGGATAAATATTGAAACTCTTTGGTAATTTTTTTGAAAGAGATGCTACAATGATCTATGCTAAGCTATGCTAAAAGTGCTACCGCCAGACCCGGAGATCGGCTGAATGGATTCGAAAACGGTAAAACTCAACTGTTTAACTCTAGGGGAGTTGGAAAATGAGCCTATTTTCAAAAAAAGTGGAGTGTTCCTTTAAACCTGAGATGGGACATTTAAAAGGTACAGAGTGCTTCCGGAGCCTGGATGGCCCTGATCTAATATGGTTCCACGTGATCCCGAGTGAACAGATACTCCAGACCCTGCCTACCTCATCAAAACCCAGACAGATGAGCGGGGAGTAAGCTCACTAATCAATAAGCTGACATTTGCTTTGTTTCTCTTTTCACAGGAGGTCGGCAGCATCATAGGCAAGGTGAGCGATTCTCTTTGTTCCCGTTGTCCCTCCTGTTGACTTATTAGATTTCATGGATGCGTCTTGAGATTTTATGTCACTATTGGGTTTGTTTTTTTCCTATGTATTAGATTGTTCTTGCAATCTTTCTAACAAACCTTTAGGTTACAGTCCAAAAAACACAGATTATAAACCCACAGAATGTATCTCTACAAGACTTGATGTTTCCTAGCAAATGGATTGTTAAATGCGACAAGTCGTAAATCGTATGTATTAATGATCTGGATATATTGCATTGTTAAATTCTACAGCTAGCTCTGTTTATCCCCAGAGCGAGTGCAATTGTCTAAACATTGCACAATCTCTTGGAGAGGCCCAATGTAGATGTCACAGTGATTAGTAAACAGTGTGTCAGCTACTGATGAGATGATTTTTGTGGGATTTTTGTTCCCTGCTTCGGCCAACTCTAGGTCCTGGAGCTACAAAACACAAATACACACAGTTGTTGGCATTTATTTGGCTCTAAATTAATCTCTTGCGATACAAAGCTCTCCTCAGAACTGGCCTGCTAATAGGTCTCTGGGCCTTTGCCAGAGCTTGGCCTCAGGACCAGAGCCAGACAGAAGGATACAAACCCGCTCCACAGAGGTCTCCGCTGCTGCAAATAAGTTTTCTCGAAAACACAGTGCACTCTGTTTACTTTTCGATTATTTTTGTGCTAGACAACAAAGTATGTTGCAATGTCCTAAAAGTGGTATCTTCAGATCACAACATCCAAACAATAAATCAAGAACAAGCATGGCTGCACTTCTTGTTGCAGGGATCTGATCAATCGATAAAATAGAGCCTAGCTGCAACAAGTAGAGGCCAAACTTATTCTAACGCAAATATGTGAATGGAAATGTCCTTGACACGCAAATTCAATTTCATATTGTATTCTGACACTTTTGGGAAGGCAGTAGCTCAACAGAAGCTCAACCTGTGCGTTTCATTCTCAGCGCTGCCACATGTGCTAAGAGTGCTAATACAGCTTTATAGGTAGCTAACTAATCATAACACGTTGGTAACTCTATCGCCCTTGAGTAAACGTTCCTTAGACAAACTTTATGTAATTTTCAGTGCTGCCACAAGGGGTTCTTTAGTTGTTGTTAGCATAAAATATTTTCTACTACAGTCGGTTTTCGATTTCAGGTCAACTACTATTATGCCAGAACAACAGTTTAAAGACAATCTGGCTGAGCAAGTTTGCTAAAGTTAGCTAATCAACATGTTTATAGATAGCTAACTGAATCATAACATGTTGATAACTCTATTGGCTGCTTGAGTAAATGTTCCTTGATACATATTTCATTCTGACACTTTTGGAATCGCAGTGCACCAAAAAAATTGAGTTTGTGTAACTTATCGTGTGCATTTCATTTTCAGAGTTACCACAGGGGGCACTATAGTTGTAGTTAGCTTAATTTATATTATACTTTTTGATTTCAGATCAATTACTATCATGGCGAAGCAAAACACCTAAGTATGAAGGTTCACTCCTAAACCTATGTAACCATCAGGGGGGCGTAACCAGATTGTACGAAAATGTACAAATATTGCACAAATTTATACAATTGCCAGCATTTTGATTAGTAACGAATAGTGTTAATTTCGTCAGACGAGACGAGACTAAATATGTTCGTCAACGACCTTTTTTTCCATGACTAAGACGAGACGATGACGAGACTGCACCAATGTCCAAAAACGATGACTAAGACTAAATTAACATGCATTATTGTTGACGAAAAAAGACGAGACTAAAATGTTTTGCAGAAAATAAAAACTAAGATAAAATCTCTCTTCATTTTCGTCTACAATCGTCTTTTTCATCATGAGATAGAATATTCAGCGGTTACTAGGGATGAGTCACGATTTTCGAATATTCCATTAGTTGATTTTATTATAGAATATCGAATAGGTTGTGCAATTGTCGTCTATAAAAAATCCCCATGTTTTCGGGTCTGATGCGGTGACACGTTCATGTAACCAGAGGGTGACGATGCCAATAATGCATCTAAAAGCTGTCAATCAACTCTCAGACAACAGAAGAAGATACACATTGTCTCACACCAGAGCATGTGAGCGGATTGGTAATATTTACTCTAGAGCGGAGAGCACATTTCTGAAGATTACGCGCCGCTCGCTCAGAACGCCCACAGTGGCGCACAAAAAAACGTCAAAAGTAATGATGCATTAAACATTTGATTTGTTTATTAATAAACTAGTGTTTTATGTCAGTGTTGGCTGCAAAGATAAAGTTGACGATGCTGACTCGCCATCTTCGCAGTAGTGAACGCGCCTATAGAGAGAAAAGCACACTTCATAGCCTACGGATTAGCCTACATAAACAGAGAGCAGCCCATTTCTTTTCGTTTTGAATTGTTTTGTTTAAAAGTAGGCCTACACATTTCAAGCTTTCTATAGATATTCTTCTCAGGTCTGTGAGGCAAGTATCTTATAAGCTGAGTTTCAGTTCATTTATGAGACGCGCTCCAGTTCACGCGCCCGCGCCTTCGTGTCGGGATTATATTGTGTACTATTTGCTTCTTCTCGTTTATTAATCCAGGCAATTTTTTGATGAAACATTTATTAAAAGGAAGATACAATTTATACAAAACGAAATTCACTTTAAAGAAAGGCTTTCTACAAAACAAAACTTAATAAGTGGTCAAAATCATGTGTCATAACTGACGGGAAGCACTGCAGACGGGGGAAAACATCTACGCTGTAAATCAACCAGTCACCTAGCAGAAATATTAATTGTTAAGCCTTGCAAAATCTAATTTGTTTGTTATTTCTCAAGACCAACCTAGAATGTAAATAGGTTGTATTTTAGGCCTACAGTAGGCTACAGTAGGCCTATTCTTCTCAGTTTTTCTGGGTATATACTTATTTTATTTCTGCTCTGAACAGAAAAATGAGACACAAGGCAACCAAAAACAGTTTTAAAAACCTTTGTAACTTGTCAATAGGAGTCTGTTGGGCCCCAGCTTTTGAATTGTGTTAGTTCAAAATAACATACTTTTCAGAACAACTTTAGAAAACCAGACACGTTTAACAAAGTTGCATTCAACAAAAATCCTTAAACAAGTGTATTTTGTCAGGTAATTGTGACATTTAACCAATATTTGAGAAGCGTGAAACACTATTTGACTGAAATGGTTATCAAAAATAATCTCAGAAATGATTTGTTATTTAAAAAAAAGACTAAAATGTTTTGACTAAAACTTGACTAAGATATATTGAGTTTTCTTTTGACTAAAACTAGACTAAAATGACGAGACTTTTAGTCGACTAAAACTTGACTAACAAAAAAAGATATGTGAATGACTAAATATGACTAAAACTAACAAGGACATTTGGCACAAGACTAAGACTAAGACTAAATTAAAAATAGGTGACAAAATTAACACTAGTAACGAACAGTACTTACAAGTTGCAAGTAAACATTCCTTGCTAAACAAACTATATTTTATATTGTGTTCTGACACTTTTGGAAATGCATCTGTAACGCAGTATGTTGTTGTGGGAAGGAGGCGGGAACCGGAGAACATTCAACAGACTTTTAATAACAAAATAAAACAAGTACAAAACGAAAGTAAAGCAAAAACATATAATAAAACATAAACAAAACACAACGCAAAATCCAGGCCTGGCCTCTCTCTCTCTTCACTGTCGTCGCTCCTCCTTTTATGCTTCTGCTCCTCCGTGAGAGATACGAGACCGGAGCGTCGCGCAGGTGTCGCTCATCAGCAATCACGCCACCGGCCTCGCGCCCTTCTCTCACGGCCCTCGGCCTCGTCTTGCTCGCCACAGCAGCGAAGCAAAAAATTGAGTTAGCATAGCTCATCATGTGCGTTTCATTTTCAGCATTGCCACAAGAGGCGCTATAGTTGTCGTTAGCTCTTACATTATATTCTACAACATCCAGTTTTTTTTTTTATTTCAGACCAACTACTATCATGGCAGAACAATAATTTAATCTGTTTAAAAAATAGACCGTGTTTATATCTAGCTAGCTGAGTCATAACACATTGATAACTCTATCACCCCTTGAGTATCGAGGTTATGCGCCGTTTCTGTTCGTTGGCCAGGCATTTGTGTCTGCATTTAAATACATGTGTAGAGTATCTTTCTGGCAGTAGTTCCTAGTACTGGCAAATTTCCTAAATCAAAGTGTAACATTGCTGTATCAAAAAGAAAAAGTTAAAAAGCCCTCATCTGTTTGATGCATTAATTTATGCCACAGTTTGTCATTTCATTGGGCTAATTTAAATGGTACGTCTCTCATCGTGGGTTGAATCCATATACAGCTGTCCCAAGGCTTTTGGGTGACATTTGTGGAATGATGATCATGTAATGCTTAATCAAGTTCCAGTATAAGATCAGCTAAACGATGACTTTCACATCCTCTGTTGTCTTCTTTTTCCCTCTCTTGTTTTTTCTCTGAAGCATAGTAAATGAGGGCCTGTGGTGTAGATCTCCTCACTGTGAAATCAATATACCAAGGCTTGGTTTCCCGGACAAAGATTAAACACAGTCCTAGACTAAATCTGTGCCGTTCCCGCTGGTTCTCCATCACAAATCTTCATTGGAGATATTCGTGGGGGAGGGCTATCTAGAGTCGATTACTATTCGTAATGCGTCTTCAGGAGAAAGAAATGAAAGTTAATTGTGTATTATAAGGAGAAAGAGAGCTCGGCCACAGTTGACGATGTTTTATTTGACATGAATAAAAAAGAGTAACGGATGTAGTCGTTCAGTTGGCGTCGTTCATTAAACACAAGGCATCTTCCGCAGCCTTGTTTTTGTTCATGCTAGCTTCTTTGTTCGTAAATCATTCTTGCATAAATTGTTGCAATGAATTGAAATTTAAAAAAATGGAAACACTGATTTTTCATTTTATTATTCGTTGTAGTCATAAATTTAGCCTTCTGACGAAAATTTCTAAAATTCTGAATTTAGTTGACAAAAATACATTTTATGTACAAAATTATGAAAAACTTAAAGGTAGATTTTAGTATCATTGAGATACTATTATAGTTTATATTAATAGTTTGAATTTGTTTTTTCTCATATTTGTGAGTTTCATTTACATTTTTGTTAAAGTTTTAGTCATTTTATTTTGTGTTTGTCATTTATATTATTTTTTTAGTATGTATATGTAGTTAATTTTTTGTTATTTTAGTACATCAAGGTGTACATTTACATTTAGTACATTTAGTTTTGGTTAAATATAACAGCCCTACATTTATGAATACCAAAAACAAAAACAAAAAAAAAGGTCATTAATTTTGTTATTTAAGTTTCATTGGCCAAATGATCAACACACAAGTACGCAACTGTACGACATATTGTAACAAACTGTACTTGTGCTCTTCCACAGCCTTGTTTTTGTTCAAATCAAATTAAACATGGTGTCAGCAGTTTTAAAGAACTTTGTGGCATACAATTTTTATTGGCATTAAGGGTAGATGTATAAGATGGGTGGTCTCGAAAACATCTCATGTGAAATTTCAATTTCCTTGATAAATTAAAACCACCCAAGTCCCACTTCACCTCTGTTATGACATATCCAATCATCCTTGTAGCCCATCTAAAGACAATGAAGCGCCAGTCAAGCGTGTTAAAGCAGATCTTCGGATCTGTAGTCATGACTATGCCGCACACGTTAGCTTCTGTGTCTGAGATAGCGAGACACTATCTGAGGCTATCTAAGTGATTCATGGACTATTGATTCCCTAGTCAGTCCAATTGCAGAGCCTTCGATTGGAAAACCTGTTCCCCTGAGGCCTATGCATGCAGATGCCATATTGCTGTGTAGCGAAGCAGAATTAATATTAATTTCAGCTATCTGTTCAACTAGTCAAACTCACTTTATCCTCCACTATAGGCCATTGTGAAAGAAAGTCACTCTGTGGAAACAACATATCACACAAACAAACATGAGAGAAAGGCAATGAGTGCTTTATGATCTTCTTTTTTCTCCCCCTACAGAAAGGAGAGACGGTGAAAAGGATACGAGAGGAGGTAAGCCACATGCTACTCATAGATGTTGTCTTTCTCAGCTTCCCAGCATGCATCATGCATGCAGAACAGACGGCATTCCTTTGAAGCTAGCGCCACATGGAATTCTACACATAAATGTGGTTTCATGCTGGAAAAAAGACACCGAAATGCCCTTATTTCCCACATACGTCCTCAAAACAGTTGATGTCCGCCACATTAAAGCTGAAAGACTGCAGAAGACATGAATATTTAAATGAAGCCTTTCATCTCAAGGGTGCATGACAGGGCACACGCTGCGAACACTAATTCATTAGTTTGATATGAATGCGTTGGTATTTTCAAGGTAGCTGCTAATAACAATAGCTTCCGGATAAAGATTGAAGTGGGTTACCAGGGAGAAAAACCCAGGCGTGGGTGAGCATGCCCCTCTGAGAATATATATATATTTTTTATTTTTTATGACACTGATGATCAGTAGAAATTCTTCATGAGCTAACAAAAGTACATGTCGTCTCTTATTCTCTAGCTCGCTTGCACCCTTACCTAAAGGTTTTTGCTCCCTTACAACATAAAATGACAAAAATACTGTTTTCTTCAACCTAATTAATGGTTTGAGGGTGGAAAATGTGAACGCAAGCCTGCACATGAGGCATTTTCTATTGCATTAGCTGGGACACCACAGGGGTCCATCCTGGGCCCGATAGATGTCATAAACAGAAGATATTGCAATTGGATGTTTTTCTCTGCTGTTCAGTGCAATAACTAGGAAAAGGAATAGCTCTTCCTGAAAAGAAAGTCTGTCATCATATCACCATGTCACACCAATTCCAAATTATTTTCTTTCTTCTGTGGAATGCAAAAGGAGACATTTTGAGGAATGTTCACACTTCTGTATTCCGTACAACAAAAACATATAGTTACCAGGGCCTTTAAAGCTAGCAAAAAAGCACAAGAAAAGTGCACTATAATCCAAATCTTCTGAAGAAACAGGTTAGAATGACATGAGGTGAGTAAAATATGACAAAACTTTAGTTTTTGAGGTAAATTACTAATATATATTTATTTATTTATATTTATATTTGTAAAAGTACCTTGTCTTTTTGTCTGCAAAGTTCAAACCACAAACAGTCCAACATTATATTACTAAAATATTTTCTGGAAATAAGTCATACCTGAACTATACTTTAAGTCACAGCAGGTCAAAATTGCATTGTTGATAATAATAAATCAGTTTATTATTACATTCAGAAATAAAGCAAAAATTACCGGTAAATAAAGCGAAACATTTACAAACTTTATTAACACTATAAACATTAGTTTTAAGTCCCCTGGCTAACAAATCCTTTTAATGTAACGGTATTCAGAACAGAGCAGGAATGAAAAATTAAAAAGTATAAAACAAACATAAATTCTAGTGAACAACAATTATAAATGCCAAGCCTAAACAAATTTATTTAAAGCAAAAGTAAAACTGCTGTGATGTGGGAAATGCACTACACAAATGGACTTGGGCTCATGCACAGCTCTCATCTGGCTTAAATCGTTAATTGCATTATATACTGTAATGTGATAAAAAATAATTTTTATAACTACACTAAACACTGCATAAATTTAGTAAAGATATAAATGTCTATACACTTGATAAATATATATACTGTACATTATAATAAATTGCATTAAATATGTAAATTATACCGCAGATAAACAGTTGCATTTGCATGCATTTGTGCATGACGGGTGGTGATGGCACAGTGGATAAGACACATGCCTTTGGTGTGAGAGACCCGGGTTCGAATCCACTGTGAGACACCAATGTGTCCCTGAGCAAGACACTGAACCCCTAGTTGCTCCAGAGGCGTGCGACCTCTGACATATATAGCAATTGTAAGTCGCTTTGGATAAAAGCGTCAGCTAAATGAATAAATGTAAATAAATGTAAATGTAAATGTAAATGATTGATAAAGAGATCAGTTTAAGTGAAGCTAACAGTCAGAGCTCTGCAGGAAAATGAATCACTCAGCCCAGTCCAGATCTCTGCTGGAGATCCACACATTTGGACAGAACACACGCGATATGCAGACCTAACAGAAGGCCTATGTGGGCAGAACTAGTTTCCCTGAGGAGGTCAGGTAAATTTGTGTTTCATAGACGTACTTTGAGTTTAATCTCATCCGAATCGAACACGCCTGTGTTTTTCTCACACAAAAACAGAACAAATTGCCTACTATTTTCTTGAGCATCCTCTGAGAAATCTAATCTTGTCTGGATAGGAATGTGCTGTGGTTTATTATTTTTTCGCAAGGTTGAATACCGAAACTAAAACTAAATTTCTTGTTGCATTGCCTAGTGCACCTTCATTATGGATTAAGGTGTTTTTCCCAACTTGCAGTGTAAAATAACAGTTGGTGGTTCAAGTACTGTTGGTATCCTGCCTGATGTAGAAAGAAAATACATTTTTGTTAATATTTTATGTGCTAAAAAACGCACACACACAAAAAAAAGGTTTCTAAGGCACATATTTCGAAAGGCCCACTTTAAGCACACACACACACACACACTTTCTGCGTATATCATTTTAGAGGACAAAAAGGCCACTGCTTCACCTATGTATTTGAGCAAAACTATGCTTTAGAGAATGAGAAAAAGTATAATGTTTAGGTTTTATTATGATGATGATTTTTCGAAGTTATAAGTAAAACAACGATCATTGGAGTACGTTTTACAAGAAAATGCTATCGGTCTTTATACTTAATAATTTTATGCTCAATTCAATGTGTTACTAATTAGTTGTGAAATTTCTAGCAATTTCTGAGTAGAAAATAGTGCACACCCCATTAATTGATGTGCTTTTACTATTCCATCCATACAGAGCAGTGCGCGTATCAACATCTCAGAAGGCTCGTGCCCAGAGAGAATCATCACCATCACGGGCGCCACAGAATGTGTGTTTAGAGCCTTCACTATGATCACAATCAAACTGGAAGAGGTCAGTACAACTAAACTACTCTTGCATATACAATCATGCAGAGCAATAACCATAAAATATGGCATAAACATGCATGTTAATGTGCCAACATTAGAGAAATGTTCCCTGGAAAAATTGACCGTATTTTCTCCGTTAAAACATGTACTTTTTCTTATCTTGTTGTGCATCTTTTTTTTTAATAACATTATAACAAATTATTTTAAGAAATGGATGTTAATCCCAATGTATAATTACTTTGCCAGCAGTCTCTGCAAATAACCAACTTCCGCTAAAAATTTATAATTTTTGTTCGATTTACAGCAATAAAGCTGTCAGGATGAACTCCTTTGAAGTATTTGAATTTCAGCAATTTTGAGAGATGGTTTGTAAGAGCGGTTGGATGAAACAGTCGTGGGTAGTTTTCTTATATCGTCAGTCGGTCCCATAGCAGTGGGGTGCCTATCTGTTGTAGGATAGCCTCAGAAATGTTATTTGAACCCCTACACGTTACGTTCCCTTGGTGATGCCAGTGAACGTTTACTGAGACATACAGCTCTCTGAAAAATACTAGACGTCCTAGAATGCGATGGGACTTAAAAAAAAGAACATTTGAAGCTGATGTGTGTCATATACTTCAAATAATTTCTTGCCTGACAGCAAAATTAACTCAACCAATGGAATGAGTTTGGGGGCGGGATCTGTTTTTCCGAGCAATGGCAGTCTTAACCCTTTCCCCACCATTGACTAGATTTTCCATCATTTATGACACAACACTTCCCCACCATTGACAAGTTTTTTGGGCAGTCCATGTTTTTACTGTTATACAGTAGGGGGCGCTATTACGAATCTTCTGAATGAGTACAGAATCTCCGGATCCAAAAACAAAGTGAAGAAAAAGATCTTCATAATCCACATAGATATATACACTAGATGTTGCCTTGGCTACAGCAGTTCATTGGAACGAATGCATCAATAGAGCCGCCATCATGGAACAGGGGAGCCCCTCCTCTTTAATGCATCAGCTTCAATGTATGGAAAAGGTCTAACGGAAATAAAATCACCATAAATCGTCATGAATGCGATTTTCTAGTTGTTTTGGTTCGTTCCAGCGGTCAGATATGTATTTATCATTGAGTCCAGAGAAATTTTAAAAAATGTACAAAATTTCACAGTCTTGTGAAATGTAATCCCTTGCTGTCTGGTTTTTAGATTTTGTTCGTGTGAACACCCATACGCAGCACAAAAGTCCGGCATCATCCATGAATTCAGCGTTACCTAGCTACTTCCTATGACAAGACCAAGATGGCGGCGGTTTTGGCGCATGCTTAGAACTATGCTAAGTTTATCTATGATAAACCAGTGGTGTGTTCGAAATCGCCCCCTATACCCTCATTCACTATTCCCTACATTACTCAACTAATACAGTCCACTTGAAGGAGTGAATGAAAACGAGTGAGTGAATTCGGACACTCAATGTGCCGGTGTTTGCATTGTTCGTGCTTGCTGTTTAATAATCATTTGAAGCTTAGCAAACTGGCAGCTCCAGTAGTAATGAAAAGATTTATCTTGAACTCTGTCATGGAAACGAGCTTGTATAGACCTTAATTAAATGATTAAATAATCTATAAAGGAATTTATACCTGTATGATATTACACGGTACCCACCTTGGACCAGCGGTTTGTAAAATGAATGGATGGATGATTCAGCTGCGGCGCCATCTTCTGGTCAGACGTGGGAATTCATTCGGAGTTACCGTCACAGTGCATTATGGGTATTCTCTAGCTGTAGAGCATACATTGGTTGTACACGCGCTATTGCTGTGCATTATTGGATTGATTATTGGATTATTGGAGTGCACTCGATAACGTCCACTATGGTTTTGGATACCACTAGAAATGGCCGTCCCCTCAAATAGTGCCCTATTTAAGGGTATGGAGGCGATTTCGGACACAGTGAAGAAAGGTTGTTTATGCAGAAAATAAGCTAATGCGACAGCGAAGAAATCAAAACTGCCTAAATATAGAGAGAAAGAAATGTGTTGATAAAAAAAGAACGAATGCAGCTAGAATATAGCAGAGACTCTTCTTTCTTTTGATATACTGAGTGTAATATTCTGTGGACCATGACAATTTTGTGAAAATTAAAAAAAATGCTGCCTCTGACTGGCAACTATTTTAGTAAACGCTGGTGGGGAAAGTGTTAAGCTTTAAGTAATTTTGGAGGTTTGTAAAATCAAAAAGTTAAAGGTAAATACAAACGCAAATGCAAACCTGAAAACACACAGTCGTTTATAGAAACACATATAGACGCATCACACATTCATATATGTATTAATAGCATCAGGAGAGTTATATAACTGGCAGTCAATGAGGTGTGTCTGTCTGCCTGAATCATGTCAGCTCTACACCCACCAAGTAATAATGAATCTTCTCACTCCTGCTGAATCCATTATGTATTTGATATCCTTTCATAGAAGGCATAGAGCCATTCATTAAACATCTGTTAGGAATCTCCCTGTCCGCCGCACAAGTCCGTGTGAAGAGTCTGAAGAGTCACCATAGAAACCCCTAAGGTGGCAGTGGGGTTCGTTTATGCTGAGAATATTATGTGCATTACTGGTTGAATTTTACAAGAAGCTCTATTGAGGTCTGGCCTGGCTTTGATCCAGAATGTTTTCGCTGCTCTTGCAGTCAGCTGAGAACACCGATGACATCTAACAGCCATGTCTCACAGAGTTTTGGATGAGATATGATAGAATAGACAGTTGGGAGAAGACTGTGAAAGTCTAGACTTGAAAAAAAATGTATAATCTAAAAATGTCATAAGATACTGGATTCCGTTCGATAATAATTGCACAAGGTTATTTTGTGGGGAAATGTTTGCACATTATATTATTTGAAGGTCATATTGCCACTGTTCATTTGTGGAACTACAACAACAGAAGGCAAATGAATGGCACTAAACAACAAAATAATGAAATTCCTTGTACTGCAACAGAAATAGTTTTTTGTTTGTTTTTTTGCATGCTTTCAACCCAGTCACTATGATTTTGCCAAGTAAGACATGTTCCTGGTTCAACATATTTGTTGATCCTGGAACAACATTCTTGTCTGAAAATTTAGTCCTAACCCTATCTCTACCTCTAAACCTAACCCTACCTATAACTTATCCCTAAAATCAGAGGGAAATGATAGGTGAATAACTCTGATGTAGAAGCTCCTAACCCTGATTGCATGCCTAAAATTTACATGAACTGTAAACTTGTCACTCAAATCTGATCCAGTAACATGTTGTACTTTGTGAAATCAGGTTCACTTTTTCAACCCTGAGTTGTTAGTGCGTATGCTTTAGATTGCAGCTTTAAAACAGCTCCTTAGTTGCATCAGATCAAGAGCCCTTATAAATTGTCATAAATTCTGGGCCAGGACCCGCTTACTCAAAAGATAATATGCAAATAAGACAGAGTCAATCTGCTGAGTGTAATATCTAAATTGATATTTTATTATGGAGGGTTGTTAAATGAGACGAGAGGTATGACCGGTAAAGGGTTTGTGTGACGCCCAACATTAAGAATGAATCGGGCAATTTAGTCACCGTTATTAAGACTGGGAAAGAAAAGACTACAGAAAGCCACAAAGAAGGACAAGATAGAAATGGAGAATATCATTTGAATATTCTTTCTCTTTTTTCCCCCCTGAAACTCGGGGAAAAAAGATGCACGGTTTTCTTTTTTCCACCTCCCCTTCGTTCTCTGTAGGTTTTAGGGCGAGACGTTGAAAGAACACAACAACAGCGTCTTCAAACCCCTAGCGCTGATGGAAACACTAAACAGAGAAGAAAAAGACTCGCTAGCTCTACTTTCCGAGACACCACTCGAGGCGCATTCATTCTGCTCACGTAGGTGAGGTCTAGGCTGATGGGCAGAGAGACAGCACACGCTATTTACATTTCAAACTCTGCAAGATCCCTGCTTCCCCCTAATTGATTGCAGCAGTGGTGGGCCACGATTCGGGCTGATATTTATTACCTGGTTTAATTAAAGAGAAAGCCTCTGAATCTGCAATGCCTGAATAATGGACGTTGAAGCTGATTTCTTGTAGTGCCAGGAATATAAGAGTGGAACACAAGTTGTCCTCCTCTGCTTAAAGGGATAGATCAGCTAAACATGAATAATTTTGGCATTCAGATTGTTGAGTTAAATGAAGGTTTTCATGTCATTTAAATCTTCATGCAGCTCTTTTTTCATTGAATGATTATGTGACCACATGTAAAGCTCTGAAAGGGACCAAATAACATAAAAAATGGACCATAAAAGTATCATAAAATTGGTTCATACAACTTGTCTTATGCAGACATTAAGCAAACTTCCGAAAACGTATTGACAGGTTTTTTTTATGTAGCCCACCTTGCAAATACAAGTCACACCTTGATAGAGACAAGTGGGGATGACAGGTGGGTAAATATCATTTAATTCCGTCATAAAAATCAATGGGTGTCTTCGATGGCGGTGCAGTCGGCT
This sequence comes from Gila orcuttii, assembly GCA_026230005.1. Taxonomy (NCBI): domain Eukaryota; kingdom Metazoa; phylum Chordata; class Actinopteri; order Cypriniformes; family Leuciscidae; genus Gila; species Gila orcuttii. Next base: position 36,769,605 of record JAPDVR010000020.1, on the reverse strand, counting down.
ATAACCTTTTGTTAGCGGGGACATCGATCTGCAAACTCTGAATAGAGAAATTGATTAAAGTGGCTTTGGTAAAGAACGTTTCATCAGATTGCAATCAAAAGCCATGAAGGGTCAGTGGTGCACAATGGCATTTTCAAACCTTGGAACAAAGAATGTACGTTAACGATCCTTGTGAATTATGAGGACATCATTCAAATGGGAATCACCAGATTAACTCATGGTGTGCCTCGAATCTTGTTGAAGAATGCCAGGCTCAATACTAAGGATTTATTTTCTTCTGCTGGGCGGGCCAGTGCTTCTAATAAATAAGATAATGGCACAACATTTTAGATAGTGAAATGTCACAAACTCTCAACTTCAATTTCGATAGCTCAGCAAAAATACTATATTGCATATATTGCACCTTTGTTTGATCCCATCTGGAAAATCCAGATTAAGCCGGTAACAGCAGTCTTGGTAGAAGAAACATATCAAATGGCCAGTTCCCTCAGGGAGTAACCTGGGGTTTAATCTCTTGTTCAAAGGGGAATGATGGTGATAGATTATGGATCACTGCTTGCAGGTTAAAACGTGAAACGTTCTAGTTACCCAACCGTATCTTTATCCTGGTTCCAAACCACCCTGAATCGCATTTGCTCTTTTGAAAGATCCTTTACAAGTCACACCACATCTTTCAGTTAACACGTCATCCATTCTATGTTTGGCCCTCAAGGACTTGGCTGCTCTTGTGGCGAATGGCACAGTCACTAGTAAGCCTCCAGTTACGCTGCGGCTGGTCATCCCGGCCAGTCAGTGCGGTTCCCTCATCGGCAAGGGCGGCTCCAAAATCAAAGAGATCCGAGAGGTGAGTGCTTTTCCATATCCCTATCTTACTTTTCTCTGCCCCATGACGTCCATGTTAGGACTACTTGCGATGTTGCATATTTCATGGGGTTGGATGCCAGTAAAAGCCCATTTATTTTACATTTATGGTCTCTGGGCTGTCAGGATGGTATGAGGTAATGGTGAATGGTCTGTCACGCTAAATTTGGAGTGTTCTGTAATGCATTTGAAGGGGGGTGTGGGCAATGGGAAGGTTGTTGGAGTTAGGGGAATATCAAGTGCGTTAAAATAATCAAAGCAATAGAGTACTAAGTTTTAAAATGGGGTATGTTTGGTTGGTTACTTGGTTGGAGGCTTTCAAGTTAGCAGCACCAGGTAAAGAGTTTTTGTTGATGACCAGCTTACAACTTCTTTTAAAGGTGACCCATATCCGATATCTTCATTTACACCATTAACTTGGTGAAACAACAAAAGGTAGATGTACTGGCCCGGAAAAGATTAGGCCGAAAAGGAAGTAAAAAGGGCGTGATTTGCAATGGACGAAATGAAAAGACAAGCGTTTGCTTTCCGCACCATCTTTAAAGGTCAGCAAAACTTTGGGTTGAGCTTTCGTGCAGGAGCCAATCCTGCTCTTGGCGTATCACCAACCCTAAATAAAGACGCCTGAACTTAAACATGCTAATAAAGGTCTTAAGGATTACACAAAACTTTCAGACAGGTGTGTGGGAGCCAAACTCTGCATGAAGCTGGCTCTCCAGGAGCAATATTTGACACCTGACCTATGTAGAACAGTGTACTAATGATCTGTTCTTCCGTTGTGTGGCAGAAAACAGGGGCTCAGGTACAGGTGGCAGGAGATCTGCTCCCTAACTCCACAGAGAGAGGCGTGACGATATCTGGCAGTCAGGACGCCATCATCCAGTGTGTCAAGCTCATCTGCACTGTAATACTGGAGGTAATTTGACTCCAAGCAAATCCATTTGGCTTCATTAACACATTTTTATGCATGCATTGGCCTTGAAAAACTGTTGTGGATGACTATTGTGTGATATTCTTAATCTACAAGACTTCAAAGGCTTCTGTACTTCAAAGACGGCATACAGTTTTTCAGTAGTAGCTTTAGTGGCATTGAAAAGAATGGATACGATACATTTCTGTAGCCTAAACAGATATTTTTATTGCTTTTTGCAGCTGTCAAATACTTTTTTCAAAGATACTTGATCTAACTAACTGTACGTTAAAAATCATTACAGTAATGATTATTGAATGTATTCTCTCAGATCTCCCACAGCATGAAATGCATTTCCGCTCAAATGGTTTTCTTTTGCACATAAATGGTTCAGAAAAAGATTTTAGAGTTTTTATTCAATGGATTGTAATGCATGCGTCCTGGTCGTTCTATTTAATTTTTAATGGACCGGATGAGGGCCAGATTGTTGACTGCGACACTGCCCATTTTAGGAATCCTCAACTGTCTGCCCGCTCCAGGATGCAAATTATGCAAAGTAACCCCATGAATATTTAAAAAGATTCTTTTTGTTTGGTTGAGCAAGCATGGGGGATGTGCTACACGGTTTTTCATTTTATCTTTTTTAGGGTTTGGCCTTATTCTGACCTCTTGTATTTTGGCATTTTAATTAAAATTACTTTGTATGAGCAGATATAGTTTGTTAACGATAGTTATCTGTTGTTGTTTTGTGTAAGATGTGTAAGATATTATTCAGGCCCAGATGAAACCTTGTCTCAGAGGGCCAAGAGAGATTTAACAGTCATTTTGTAAATGTATTTTATTATTTTTTTACATTATAATCTGGGTTTGAACAATAGGCTCGTAGAGTAGCATCATCAAAGAAAAAAAACAAAGTTCGGCTGCATTTTCTGCATTGCAAGTTTTCCATCTGAGGATATCATGAGCAAGCATTAATAGCATTCTGAAATTATCTGGCCAAATGACTTCCTGTGAGAGGATAATGGTATGCTTTTAAGTGATCCGATGAAGAGCTGATCGATAAATGTTGCATTTGTAAACTGTGTCAGCATTTCCAGTCATTAAGATAATATGACCAAATGACTCTGCTTTAGGTTAGAGAAACCTATGGGTTAATCTGTATAGTCCTGATTTAAAGTTACCAATTGCTTTATTTTATGTTTGCAGTCTCCTCCAAAGGGTGCTACAATTCCGTACCGCCCCAGTCCTGCTCCAGGTGCAGTTCTTCTTGCTGGAAATCAGGTAAAATTACACATCAACATGGCAAAATGTGGTTCTTTCATCAACAATACTAAGTGTCCCACTTTTCTTCTCAGAAAGATCGCAACATTTAAAGGTGCACTATGAAAGATGTTTTTTTTTTATTCAAATGAACAAAATTTATTTGAGCAAGTACATAAAAAATCTGTGTTCGAAACAATCTCCTTGCATTACCCCGATTCACATAATTTGTCTTTGTGTGGTGGTCCAATTCATAAATTTTGTAACATTATCTATTTTAAAACAATTGTTTTCAATGAGTTAAAACAACAGTGGAAGACTCACATACTCAAGAGGTATTATTTATGTAAATTTTGACATTCGCTGTGATAAAGTGAGCGCCTGTAACCACTGGTAACCTGGTAAACCTCAATCCATCATATCCTCAGTTGAAACCAAACTAATGTGATCACCTATACAATTCTCCGCGATTAACTTGCAGTTTTGAAGGGGTCATGAACAGGTTTCCTGAGGTGCAATTGTCAAGATTTAGAAATAAAAGTCTATTTTCGACCCTGATTTCAGTCCTCTATTTTGAAGTGGCATGACTGCTGTGAGATTTCAGTGTAAACGCCCACTGCTGTGATTGGCTAACATCTTTACATTTGAAATAATTATTACTATTACAGCTGTTGAGATTAACGAATCAAGAAAAGTGTTGATTTTAGAATTATATTTAGATCTACTCCCCTGGCATGAAAGGTTGCAGCGATGAGCTTGTAGCCGATGACAGACATGACTGTTGAGCGCATTAATGCAGTGATCTCATCATTGCAGCTCGTTTTCTGCACTCTCACAAGCTTTCATCATAACTAACAGTGTAAACACTATGTAAATAAGAGTCGTTGATTATGATGGGTATATAATATAATCTTTCTGTATGTAATTTAATCACAATTGAAATAACTGATTTTTTTCATGCTACTAAGAGAAACAATGTGAAGTTGTTCATTTAGTCACTGGCTTGATTTACTGATGCATAAACAGCATTAAACAATTTTGAGACAAAGAACATCTGACTGTACATAAATTACATCAGAATTCACTGATCACAGATCAGGAAATAGAATTAACACGGTTATTTACATGAGGCATTACTGTCGAGTCCATATCTTAAAGTAAAAGTCTATTTGCAAAGCCTGCGCCAAAATTACGACTGGTTTACCAAAGAATCCACAGTAAAATGTACCGAACAAACAAATAAAAGACATTCACATAGTTGAACATAAATAAGCACTTTTATAGCATTAGGATCCTTTGGAAGGTAATGTTATTTTTAGTCCAGTGATCCTGTATCACTCTTCTCTTCTCACTAACGCTCCAGTGGCCGGAGCCGAAGATGTGATGATGTAGAAGTAGTCGTTGATTTGATTCTGTAGAGGCTGTCTTTCGTCACACTATTACGTCCTAATGTGGATTTGAAATTTGAAGTCGTTTTCTGAGCTTGGTTTCAGTTAAAATTTTAATTTAAATTTAAAGGATGTTTTTAATTCATGACCCATTTAGGCTTCAACTGGGAAAACCTTTCATAGTGCACCTTTAATAAGCATTAAATGAATAGTTCACTCAAAAAACCCTCATGTAGTTTCATACCTGTATGACTTTTTCCTTCTGTGGAAAATAGGTGAAATTTTGAATATCCCAGAGCTCTTTTTCCAGAGTACTGAAAGTGAATGGGTTGTCAAGCAACAAAATGACAAACCAATCACAAAAAGTGGTCCAGAAATCGTGTACTATATTCCAAGTCAAATTTAATTTTGGGGCGAAACTATATTCCTTCAAGGCCTTGTTCTCGCTGCACACAAATCTGATTTGTTTTTCAAATCCAGTCTTCAGGACTGCTGGTCCAAACTGACATTTTGCAAGGTATGAAATTGGAATCTATTTGTTGAGACAGTGTCGTCAATGTCTGCTACAGCTACAGCGATTGTGACAGTCATGACGTAGGTGTCAACCATGATGCCAAGATAGGTGCTTCTTCTACATAGGAAATTAGCAAGTTGTCATTGTGGATGTCAATTATGGCTTCTCACCATGGCATAGAACTTATTACAGTAGTATTACAGTATTTTACTAAACATGAATGTAGTCTAGTCTACAAAAGAAAAGAAAAAAGAAAATATTTTTGATGCCTGTGGGAACAAGGCCTAATTGTCTCAAATATAATTAATGGGACTGAGCAGATCCAAAAACATAAAATCCACCTGTAAATATGCTGTGTGCACTGAAAATACTATAGTATAATTAATATAGTAGAGTTTCATAACACACAGCTGACAGCATGTTGCCTCTATTTCCTTTAATAAAACGAGTCTGTCCATCAATGAAGGGTGTTGGTGGGGGGGCAGTCTGTGTTTATGACATTTTTCTGAAGCTTGCTTGTTGTGTGTGCTATTTTTAATGTCATGGAGGGAAGTCATGTAAGCATTGCAAACATGTATAAAGATGTTTAGTTCCATTTATTAGTTTACACGCTTATAAATGTGTCATGTTCGAATTTAAACCTGCAGCTAATATACTAATACATATTGCGAAAAACCTCAATAGACCTTATTCAGTGTGACCGGATATTTACTTTGACACAAACGAAAGCGAGGCTGAGGGATGGAAGTAATAAAACTTCTATTCTATCTAATGTCTAGGAACCTCATATGTGTAACACAAGCTGAACAAATTTGTGTGCAAATAATTGAATTCCTGATTGAATAAGTCCAAATTTGATCGAAATCCATCTTAAAATTATTCGGCTATACTTTATTTTAAGGTGTCATTGTTACAGTGTACATTAGTTAACAACATGCACTTACTATGGGGTTAGGGTTCAGATTAGGGTTAGTTGCAAGCAATTACGCATTATCTACTGTTATCACTATAGTAAGTACATGTGTAACAAGGACACTGTAAAATAAAGTGTTACTAGCTATTCATAACTAGGCTGTCAGATTTAATTGAATGGCCATTGAACAAACTGTGCTTCCATCCTTCACAGCCTTGTTTTCGTCCCTGTCAAATGAAGTATGCCGTCTACCCGGACTAAGGCCTATTGTTTCACTATTTAATCTATCGTTTTGCCTGTTATTCACTTCACATAATTCTCTAACACGTGTCCCGAAGAGAGTAGAGAGGCCGTTATGTTTATTCATGTTGACATGGCTATTCATTATCAACACTCCTATGCATGAATAACAGTAGCATTAAGGTCAATCAGGCTCATGAATAATCCTCACCATTAAAAGTGCTTTGGAGTTATTCGCCAATGGTGTAATTAATCGCAGTGGTAGAAACTTTGACGTGCATACTTATGATACATCGTCTGTTTTATATATTGATGTGTTTGTCGTAAAAAGAGCAAGATTAATGTCTAATAATGAAATTAATGTTCATTGCTTCATATCAGAGAACATCTTTTTTTCCCCTTATTAACCCTTTTCTGTCTGTATACAAATCACGCTTGGTAATGACAGTAACAGCAAAATTGCCGCTGATGTACATGCGAAATATGCATATTCGTAAGACTAATGAGTAATGACATGCAAATGAAGCCTTGGTTTGTGTCTCTGTCCCCTATTTGCCTTTTTAAGGTTTTCGAAACGTCAGAGTTTGCGTCTCACCCGCTTTTCTCAGTGGCTCAGGGAGGGCTGGATCTGCAACAAGTGAGTATTATTTATCCATGACGGATAATGTAGGGAACTGTGCTTCCCACTCTTTCTTTATTTGCCTCTTCCGCCCCTGCATGGAGATGGGAATTCTGTTCCCCTCTGTCATTCCTCTTGCCGCATGTTGCAGCCAGTGTCCTGCCCACTTGAGCAAGGGAGCGAGACTATACAGAAATTACTGTTTTTAGATATGAGATTTTTTTTCCTCCGGAAGTTCCATTTGGGCATGGCTTTACCCTCGACCCACTGCAATTGTCTTGATTTTTGCTGAGCATTGTGTTTTGACTTGACTTAGTAAAGACTTTGTAAAGCAGTAAACTTTACAGGTATCGGGTAAACGGTGTCCCCCAAGGCTATGGCCTTGGTCCAATTGTATTTACAAAATTTAAGATTCACTATTTAAGAAATTGTTTACCCAAAAACAGTTAGCTCTTGTCCTTACAATAAATAAATAAAATAAATAAACAACATAAAAGGTGGCCATATGATTTGAGTGCTATATAAAAAAAAAAATCCATAATCCATAGTTTGAGTAAGGAACTGACCTCAATTTAAATTGTCTTGATTTTTCATCTCACTCCCCAAGTTCGCAAACAACTTGGCTTTGAAGTGTGTAAATACAGAGCAGAAAAATATCACACTTTAAGAGGTGTTTATCACTGACATTTCTGTTAGGAATAAACATCTATTCTTGATGTTTTACAGTTACAGGATTCTCTACCAATGTGGAAAGTTCATTTGAGGACGCTATGATGGTGTGAATGACTGTTAATCTCTCGACTTAATGTTGAGGTCTTTAAGGCAGACAATAATCAGTGTATATGCGCATGTTTTACTATGAAGATTAACAGGAACGGTTGATAGCATCACCCATCCACAAGTCAGCAGTTAAACATACTGATGAAAGAATGTTTATCGTATCCTTGAGATGCAAAATATCAAGGCCAAAACTGTTAAGCATGTGTTAAAGAAAAATATCCTCAAAAATTATCATTGGAAATCTATGATTTTCCTTTTGCTGTGAAACCCAAAAGGAGATATTTAGCAGAATGCTGCTTTTATGCATATAAAAAAAAAAAAAAAAAAAAACATGTGAGAACCAGTGGCATTTGTGGTAAAAAAAAAATTTTGTTAGCTTAATGCATATAATATGCCAGTTTTTAATTCAGTAAAACATTTTCAGTAAAAAAACTAAAATTTTGTTCTCTTCCTCACACAAATATTTTGTTGTATGGAAAGCAACTGCATACATATTAAATAAATCATCCAGTGTGTTTTGAGAGGGAAGTAATAATGACAGAATTTTCATTTTTTGGTGAACTATTCCTTTAAGTGTCAGCCTCTTCTGACTAATGTTGATGTGAAGGCTAAAACGAGGAACCATGTGACCTTCCAATACACGCACTCTACCTCGAGAGCTGTAAGGACGAGGTGTCAGGCCCGAGCAGTGACATTCTCTTAAACGAGCGGAGATAAATGCTGTCTGCCAGGAGACGGGACTGACAACATCACCACAGCTCTCGCTAATGAAGGTCCCACGTGTGTGTGTGTGTGTGCATAAGGATTACGCAGCGTTAAGTGGCTCAGCCAGGCGATTTATGCTTTTCTACATTATTTACGAGCGTTCTGAGCTCGGTGAACAGGAAGGAAAGAAATAATAAGGAAATTACTAAAAAATTATGGAAGCTCCGCCTTCTCCTTTTTTCGCTACCTTAAGTCTTACCCCGGTAAGCACATGTACGTTCCCAAGCATTTGGAAGAATAGTGCTATATTTTAAAGTAATAGTTTACCCAAAATGAATTCATGTTTATTATTATTATTATTATCATTATTTACTCAGCCTCGTTTGTTTCAAACTTGTATGAGGGCCGCAGAAATAAATAGCTAATAAAGGTCATTATGCACTATATTCCAAGTCTCCTGAAGTAAATGATAGCTTTGCGTAAGAGATAGACAAACATTTCAGTCATTGTTCACTCGTGTTGCAACAGCAACAACAGCTCTTTTCTTCTTTATTGTGAAGTACATCCGAATGTAATAGATTGGGCAGGGATTTGGTTCTATCCATTGGTTTATTGATTGGATTTTGAGATGTGGATGTTGCACTCAAACATAGAGCCTGGCAAACGTCACCAAACAATAGTAATTTTCACTGAAAGATCCATTTATGACAGTTTGATTTAAAATAACAAGGTCAAAATTTTGGTACAAAATTAAAGGTATGCACCGATTAACTGTTTAAAGTAGGATCTATCTTTATAGAGTGAATTTTCACTTCATACTGACTTTAAACTTTCAAATCTCTCAAATCTCATTTGCATTCAAATGATGCGTCAAGATGCGTTGTCAGGTTTGAACTTAAATTGCGAACCATCCTGACACAAAGCTGTTGTGTGACTTCAGAAGACTTGAAATACAGCGCACATCTTGGTTTTCTGTTTTCTTTTTTGTTTTAAGATGTGCTCAGATTACAGGAGTTTTAGGCCAATTTATGACTGATTTACCCCTCCCAGCATTAAAAAAAAAAAACTCCCGTCCCGATAATATCAAACATTTATTTAGGATTTTAAATCGGGATGATTACGACTATGATTACGTCAGTACTTCCACAATAGCCAATCAGAGACGAGTCGACAAGGAGATGGAGTGACAGAACTGGCGACCGTAAAACAACAAGCATCTGTACGGGTGTGGTGGACAACGGAGATTGCCTGAGGTGCTAAATCTGGCATGATAATCTTAAGAATATCTTGTTGTGTGTAATACACCACGATTTTCAAATCTTGATGTGTGTGCAGGTTTGAGATCTGAAAGAAGAAAATCTGTGAAGATTCTCCATATGTGCATGATGCAACCATATTTCACAATCGGTTAAGATTTAAAAACTCCTGTAGTCTGAGCCCGGCTTTAGCTGGACCCCCTGATCTTCAAAACCTCTTTTTGTGCTCCATGGAAACAAGCAATTCATATTTTAAACATTTTGAGCACACATTGAAAAGGAGGCTAAACAATAGAGATAGCAAAACAAAATGGGAGTATATCAGAGACATTGAAGGGTAGGGGTGCCAGTCACGTAGAAGATTCTGAGCTCACCTCCGGAGACAAGCTAAATCCGCCCTGACAAAGAAAGATCATGTTTTGCCCCCTAAACAACGTTTTCCTTGAGAACTGTAACCAATCATTTTCATTAATGTGGCTGCCAGAGACACAAACTAGGGTTGCTCTTCAACATGGACTGCCATTTCTGCATCACTGATCTTTTTATTTTATTTTCCATTTTATCCTCCCTCGGTTTCTTTCTCTCCATCTCTCTTCCACGTGTTTAAACTTTTAAACAGGCTTATGCAAGAGAACCTCTGGGACTAGCACGAAGCGTTCTCTGTAGCTTTTGCATCTGGCTATTTGGCTTCTTATTCTCTTTGATGCAAAGCCTTGATTCAGAGATCTTTTAGTTTCACATCTGTCCCCTTTTGACAGTTTTTGAGCTATGAGAGTGAGTGTGGCGGGGGCAGAGACCCCCTAGTTCTGGCCTAACCAGATGACAAGTGCCCGAAAACCCTCTAGAATCAGCCAACAAATCAGCAAAGACAAGCTAACAACTTCAGGCTGGAATGTGCATGTATCTCAAACCATATTCATAATTTAGTAACTCATCCCGCCTTGATAAACAACAGTAAGAAAAGTATATACATGTTAAGTAGTTAGCCAATAATAATATTTCAATTACAAATTAAAGTCAATGTCAACATGAAATGGCATGTGTTATATTTTAGTAAATTATGTTTTAATGTTGAGTTTAAAGACCGAGAACAACAAACAACCCCATTCATAATAAAAAAAAAATCGTTTTTGTCGTCATGAAATCCAAACTGACCCTATTTACTTTGTTAGGGCACATTACTAGTCTTGTGGTGAACAATCAATCCATGCAAAAAAATTAGCTTGTCGTAGTAATCTTTAATCAAAACCTGAACATTTGCTTCCGTTCTGGAGCGTTCCTTCTCTGACGATGTCAGTTTGAAAGCTTGGGTTGAATATCCTTAACCACTCCCCTCCAACCATCAGCCTGCTGGGAGCGAGGGATGGAGAGGAGGTGCGCTAAAATAAAACCCTACCCTCTATTCAATATTCTGTTTCACTTGGAAATACGTCACAACACTGAAGTTAAGTCGGTTGCAACTTACGGTTCACAGAGACTTTAAGAAATTCAGAAAAATAAATGCTTAAAAAAAAGTACAAAGCACTGCAACATAATTACCCTGTTTCTAGTATTGTAGTTGTTTAAAACAATTATAAGGAGCTTTAAAAGAGAATGGTTGAATAAGATGTTCTCCATTTTAACACTCTCCACTATTTCTTTTTCAGGCTTATAGTGTACAAAACCAATATGGCATTCCACACTCAGAGGTAAGAAGCTTTAGAGAGAATTTCTGAGAACCATCCTCATACTGCATAACTTTCATTAGTTGAGTGTCCTTTTGTGAAGTAAATGAGCCTGTTTTACACTTGTGAATTAATTAAATGATTCAATACTCAGCTGTGTCTTCTGATAAGAGTAATACAACCTTTTCGTAAGAATGAAGTGACATTTCCCTTCCGTTTTTCTTTGATCTCAGTTGGCCAAGTTGCACCAGTTGTCCATGCAGCAGGGTCTTGCCCCCATGGCTCAGCCCACGGCCACCCAAGTTCTGTCCGGTATGTTTTGCCAATCCAAGTCTCTTTGAAGAGGAAGATATGGGTTGGGATGGGTTATTATGGGTTAGACAGTGGCTTAGACTTGTCGCCACCTTACTCACACATGCAGGACTTCCCTGTTTCAAGGTTCACATGAATTAGTAATTTGGTCAACGATCAGAATTAATTATTTGAAAAAGATCAAAAGTGATCTGACTCTGTTTCAAGGCCAGGAACAGTGTGAATAAAAATAGAAGTATTTTTTTTTTTTATCACTCAGTTAAGTTTGTAGTATACTGAAGTGGTTTAAACTTAAAGAGAACTTAAGTGTGAAAACACCCTATATTTACCCAGAAGCACAAGTCTGCTAAATCTCTGTGTACAGCGATTGTGGATGTGATACAATTCCACCAGAGAATTCAAGCTAGTAGATTCAAACAAACCTCCCAAAGACCCATAGGCCACCCATGTTCAAGGTAATACACCTGAGCTCCATGGAGCATATGGCACATGCAGATTACAGCTGCAAAAACGGGGCCAAACTTTACAAGGCTCCACAGTCAGCTCCTGGGGCTTCTCAGAGCTGTGATAAATGTCCAGCTAAAGCTCTCCTTTTCTTGTTCCCTTTCTTTTTTTCTTGCTCACAACCAGACATCCAATTATACAGCCACCCCAAGTTTTTCAGTGATGTCTTTCAAGCTGCCCGGAGATTCCCAACATTTGTGAAAGGTTTGTTGTGTAGGATCTCTTAAAGCCAACAGACTGTTGAACATTATGGTAAATAAGCACTTTCGGTGCAGATGTGAGAATCAAAAAGCCCTTTTGAGGAATTGAAGGGTCGAAACAAATGTAATAGTTGCCCCCCGCCGCTAAAATTACAAGAGCACATCCTATCATGATATGGCTGGGGAATTCGATTATGTCGGAGGTAAAAAGCTCATCAGTCAAGGCAATGTTTCAGTCTATTAAATAGGCCCCTGTTGGGCTGGAAGGCACTGCTGGGCCTGGGCCTCCTGCTGAGACGGGAAGCAAAGGGAGAGAGATACAGGCTAGCTCTGTGCACATTGTTAGCGATTTGGTGATAGCATCCAGCTAACAGATAGAAGATCGCTTAAAATAATATTCTGGGTTTAATAAGTTAAATTTGTGGCCCAATGCAGATCAACAGAAGATAATTTTGGGTCAGAAATAGGCCTACGTTGAGGCCATTGAAAAAAGGGAAAGAAGAAAGCAAACAAACTACAGTGAATTATCCAATGGTTTGTTAACGTGGTACCTATTTTTCTTCCTGCAGGCATTGACTCCAGTTCCCAGACAGCATCACAAGAACTTCTCATTCCAAATGACGTAAGTAAAACATATTTTTTGCAAGTATCGCATTGCTCAAGATACTCATTGATATTTCTGCAAAGAAACACTTTTTCTTTTGTAATTATGCTTAATTATGTTTATGTCTTACATGAAGACTTTATTAAGCCTTCGAGAATGGTAAGATATGCGTTTTAGAAATGAGAAAAGTCATGTTCTTGATATTCTTGAGAGCACCTCTCATGGCACACTTTGGCCATGCAGAAATCCTGAAACTTTATTTCAATCTGTCCACCCCCTGCTCTGCCAGAAGAGCTTCACAAGAACCAGTTCAATCCTGTCATGGCATCTGACATGCTTAGCACTCCTCTGCTGTCAAAACAGAGACGGTAAATAAAGCCAGAGCCTTTTGTCAGAGCTCTAGGTTGCACCCCGGGGGCAAACGGGACGTTCCCTTCATGCCTGCTGACCAGGGCTCCCTCCCGCCTCCACGTCTCCCTGAGATCACAGGATTAATCGACTGGCGAAGGGCCCAGCTGTGGACTCAGTACTCAATACATATTTTCAACTCCCATTGTTTCGTTATTTTAAGGCTTCATGCCCGACTCTATTCTTTGACTTTTTCCCATGATCTGATTGTTTTTTGTCTCACACCAGTTAAAAACAGGTCTCAAAACATGTTTTTTTTAAAGTAAAACTGTGTTGTTCTATGCTGTTGTACTTTGTTAAACTTTTTTTTGAACATATGTGCCCGATGTGAACTACTCCTTATACTGTGCTGTTTGTCTCAGTAAATGTAGTATCAATAGAATTAACCTACAATAAGATATACTTTTTGTACTGTAAATTAATGTGTCGAAATAGGATGGTTTTAGATAATTTTACATGTATACATTTATATCCTTTTGACATGGCTAAATTAAATGCATACACTAATGAGAATAATATATATACAGTATATATATATATATATATACAGTATATATATATATATATATATATATATATATATATATATTCAATGAGAACAGCAAGTAAGTGAAATTTGGTACATTTGCAAGACATAAAAGCATCATGTAAATATTTATATATCCTCAGCATTTTAAAAAATATTTTAGTTTTACAAGCCGGCTTGTATACTAAACAGGTTTGAGGTTTTTACGCTTACGGAGTGTATCAGCATTTTTTATTTCTTGTACAGCTGTAATGGCAGACAAATTAAGAGAATGCATTATCTAGAGTGATTCCGTACAAGTGAAGTCATTGACTACCTTGACGCACATGAACAGTAAAAGAGTCAGCTCTTGTCAAATTGACACTAGCTTCAAATAAGACTCGACTTACTGAATGGTTCTTAACCTCATCACACATGATAAACTTCAAAGCAACTTCAACCATTTCTCCAATCAAGGGCTAATTTAGCATGCTTGTATATTCATATTCCTGCATAAAGCAGGGTGATGGAAAGCATGTATTATTGAAATTCCCTCACAGCGATGCAATTCCAAGGCAAGGCGACATCAAACAGACATCAAACGGCTGGCAGGCTAAGTTGTTTATCATTCGCAATCAGGTTTCTCTCTATAGAGGAGCAGTTTCTCCATAGTGAACCATCCCCCCCTAAATCTCCTGAAACATGCTACAATTAGATTGGGATCGGATCAGTGCTCGAGAGCACAGCAGGGGCAGCGGATGAAGCTGGGTCAGAACTCTACCTGTTTAAAGATTGGCCTGTGAGAGGTGCACAAGCCCGTCAGTGACACCAGTTTTTGCTGGCAGGAGATGTGTCCTCGCTCCTCAGACTTTCAAAACTAAGACCTAAGAAGTAGATTTACCTAAAATAGGCCTGTCTCCAGCTTGGCTAGGTTATATATACCTGTCTCTTGCTTTAGACAGATTTGAGCCATAGATTGCACCTTGATTTCAGTGGATACAAAGAAATCAAAGCAAACTGAACTTTTTTCTTTGGTAAACTTGAAGGTTGGAGGAGGATGTGTGGGTTATTGTACTTTGTTTCATTATCCTATTGCTTGAGGATATATAATTCATAGATTTCTAAAAATGAAGGATGTCAGTGGGCAAATATGTGATGCAGTGCAAAGGACATGCTGGATTCCTCTATGTCAGGGCGGCAGCGAGACCTGGCGGTCGACTGCAAGCACTTAGCCACAATCAGCTGAGCCATTAATAGCCCCTGGGCACCAGGGAGAGCGGTGTGACAAATCAGGAGCTTTGACGTCCATATGACTCGTGAGGAAAGGAATGCTTTGTGGAGCAATTCTTGCCCACATAATCCAACTCGCACTCAAAGTGAGGGTTGGGGGCTGGGATGCAGGGTGGACAAAAGACAAGCTGTCAGTCATTTGAATGATAAACTGTTAACTCATCCCAGTCGTGGTCACTTCACTTTATCATTGTTCAGGCTTGACACCAAGCCCTAGGGTCACCCAACCCCCTTGGTTATTTTCCTTTAAGCTCTGGACACCTTCCACAGAATGTACAGGAACAACTGTATACATCATCTGGATTCATACAATGAGTTTTTATGGAGCTGCACGCCCACAACTTTTTTAAAAACTTGATGCTGTCACAGTAGGATGAATTAGTTCAGCACCACCTGTTGTTGGTTGAAACTGGCCGTCTAGATCCACAGAACTATTAGCAGATGCTTGTTACAGAGACAATGCCATGCACAGACACAGCCTTGCCATCTTAGGTCCAGATGAACAAACACATAAACTGGCATTTCAGAGTCAACCATGATGACATGCACACAAAGACCCATAACGGTGGGTCAGACTGAAGTGTTTGTCAAGGAACACATTAGATACGGGCATGAGGGTGCAAACACTGTCCCTGAAATCAATAGTTACTTAACCACACATGGGCGGTTGGGCTATATGTCATGCTTTATGAATTTCAGGATTGCTGTTGACCAAGCAACGGAAATTATCCAGATGTAAAATTCGAGAAACATACATTTGTCTTTCTTTAAACCGATCATGTTGTCAATGTTTATCATGTTGCAATTTTGTACCATGAGCTATGGTATTCAATCGTACTCCCAGAGGGCCACTGTCCTGCAGAGTTAAGCTCCAACCTGAATTATTCGAGATTAATCGAGATTTCGAGAAACCTCCAGGCAGGTGTGTTGGAGATAAACTCTGCAGGACTTTGGCCCACCAGAAGCAGGACTGGACACCCTTGTCTTGGAGGGAAATAGTGTCATATAATAGCGGTTTAAATCTATTATTGATCTGAATGGTCTTATACTTTCCTTTCAGCTGATTGGTTCAATAATCGGCAGGCAGGGTACCAAAATCAACGAGATCCGCCAGGTGTCGGGGGCTCAGATCAAGATTGGCAGTCAACTGGACAGCACTAGTGACCGACACGTCACCATCACAGGCTCCCCAATCAGCATCAACTTGGCCCAGTATCTAATCACATCCTGGTAAGCACTGGAAGCCATCCCATCCCACTAACAGATTCAGGGTGTTTGTACTTGACCACTCCATTTGTTTATGTGGCATATTTTACACCATAATTCTCTAGAGGACCCAGAAGTAGGAGACCCTGACAAAACCTCTGGGAATATTCAATCAGGGGTCTTTCCGGGCCATAGTTGCTGGCAAAAAAGAAGCACTCTTGAGCAAAGGCATTGAACAACTAAAAAGCAAGAAGATGTGGCGGAAAGAAGCCAGGCTGAGGGATTAATTGGCCAAGTTTCAAGCCAGAATCTTGTTAAAGCTTAAAGGCAGAGCATTTTGGCCGCCTCATAGACAGACTGTATTTTTCTCCCACGTGATCTATGCGGTTGCAATTTGATCAAATGTTGTGTCAGGCAAGAAAGCAGTAAATTCCTAATAGCTCAGTTCCTCAGCAAAGACTTCTCCATCAATGCTGGGGCAAAATTAAATTTGCTAATGTAACAAAATTAATAGTTCTGTTCTTTATTCAGGCTAATGAAAATGATCGTTGTATACTTATAGTGTCAGTTCAATTAACCTAAGGTAAAATTTGCAAAACACACATAAACAATTCAAACCACAAGAACATTTTTATAGTTCTTGTTAGTAAAGAGTTAAAATCAGTTATTCTGTTGACCGGAGCATATGCATTAATTAATACTAATGAAGAAACAGAATAAGACCACACTCCAAATTAGTGGCTTCTTTAACAATCAGTTATTGCATTTTTCTGCATTGGCTAGCAAATAAATTAATATTTTTAACAGATGCAGTGTCATGTACAAAGTTATATATTAATTCTTCTAGCATATTATGACACTGCAAGTCGACAAGAGAGCAATAATTGGGTCTTGAATGAAATATTTATGCTTGTCTCAGGTGTGTTCAACAAGCAGACTGGTGCAGAATGTCAAACTCACTCTGAGAAGCCCCTCATTATTTTATTTGAAATATGTTACTCCGACTCCCTGCATGGAACAATTACTATTTTGATTTCAAGATATTTTAAGAAAGCTTTTGTTGTTTTTGTTGTTCTTAATATTATTGATTTGACTGGTCTCATCAGTTCCAATTCCTATCAGTTTGGTTTTTTTCGGCAGCAAACGGAAATCTCGGAGCAACTCAAGGCACTCTAGCGTCAG
Source organism: Gila orcuttii (assembly GCA_026230005.1). Lineage (NCBI taxonomy): Eukaryota > Metazoa > Chordata > Actinopteri > Cypriniformes > Leuciscidae > Gila > Gila orcuttii. Next base: position 36,752,284 of record JAPDVR010000020.1, on the reverse strand, counting down.
AATATTTCCTTAACTATTCAGCTCCAAGCCATTAAAAATCAAACATGATTATTCATGTCCTAGAAGAAGTCTGGAGACATCACCCCCAATCAGTGTCACTCTCTAAGAATACTTCCTACGAGACAGACATCTTGTTTCAATGCATTGCATCAGAACGTTCTGCATATTGAACACACCCCCCCACGTGATAATGAGAAATCAGTTCTACGCCCTCGAAATACATTAATGGCAGAGCACGTTTCATTACATGCATTTGCAATGATTACCATGTTGACAAATGCATCTTTTTGATAAAAGATAAAGGAAATGCTACTAAAATTTGAAATCATTTTGTTTCTTTTCCCAAAGCCCCTACCCAAGCCATCACCCTGAATTAAACAGCTCCTTTCCCATGAGTGCCAAGGTCCCCCCTCAAATAATCTGTTGCAACCACCAGCAAAACACACCTCTCTTATGATTTTTTTGTTTCTGTTTTTTGATTATTTTTTTTTATCTCTCTCAATTTTTGTTTAACATGTCTTTTATTTAACCTTCTAACCCTTCTCCATCCGGCTCCCCTCCCTTGTCCCTCCACCCTCCTCTCCTCCACCTCCTTCCTTCCCTCCCTCGTACAGTTTAGAGACCGCCAAATCCACTGCCCAGTCCTCCTCCATGTCGACCCCTGTAGACCTCAACATGAGCTTCACCCAGACTGCTCCCCCTGCATCGTCCTCTGCCGCAGCCCTGGCAGCGATGGGCGGCCTGCCCCACGCTCCAATCTTGGGCGCCCCCTATACCCTCCCCCTCTCCAGCCTCCTGGGAATCAAATCCGTCCCCTTCCTGGCACTCTCGGCCCCTGCTGCCCAAGTTGCTGCCGCCGCCGCTGCCGCTGCCCCTGCCCACGGCACCTTGGCTTCCTACACCGCCAAGATCTCCTCCGCCAACGGCATCAAGAAACCAGAGCGACAGAAGTTTGCGCCCTACTGAAGTTCGCTGAGAGGAACTAGTCAGTACCTCCTTTGTTTCCGAGACAACAAACCGGAGAGGAATACTTTGAGGGTTATTCTCTTCTAGCCTGATGTAGCTGTGTAGAAACAGACGGTACCAATTTGTTTTCTTTTTGGTTTAGTAGCTTGTCCTGAAAAACGGTAGGAAAATAATGGCATAAATTAACGTTTTTTTATTTTTTTTTGGTTTGTTTGTTGATGTTTTTGGCTGAGGTAGCCGCTAAAGCCATAGACTATTCCTAATCTCCTATTTTCCCGAAATCTTTACACGCGTTTATTGTCTACTCATATTTATTGATAACAATGAAATATTCCCGCAAAGAGTTTATAACGTAGAACACTGTTGACTGATGCTAATCTCTTATGTATCAGCTTTTATACAATGATGTCTGTGAATGCTTCTGTATACAACTTCCTGATTTTTTTAGAAATCTTTAAATGATGTATTAAAACAAAAATATGAAAAAAAGAAATGTTTTTAAAATGACAACAGATCTAAACCTTGCTTTTGTGTTACATTTTTACGTTTTGTTCACATTCGTTTTGAAATGTTATTTATTTTATTTATTGTGCGGAGTGTTTCTTTTACAGTCAATGTTTGTTTTCTGTAACGGCTGCAGAAATTTCTTCCACTCGATCATGGTTACATACATCCTGAAAAAGACACATGTCTGAGTAACCTCGAACAAGACATTAGTTTAGGTAGTGGGTTTCTTTACTTTATATGGGAAGTGAATGGTGCCACAGTGAATTCTGGTATAAATATCCAAATACTTAACAGCTAACAAATTCATTTCAAAACTTGGCTAGCCATGGCTGAGTATGAACATTGTATTGTTTCAGGGGGTTCTTTCACCATTTCTAATGGCATAAAATGACTACTATGCATGGTGACTGCCCTTGTCGGAACCTAATGCTGCATGTTGACTTGACCCCTCACACATACACATTAGCAAAGATAGCTAACGCGTAGGTCTCTTTGTTGATGGCGTTAAAAAATAGGCAGTGCTGCAGAAGAGCAATATTCGTCTAAAAGTACTAAAATATACACGTATAGCAGATCTACACATAACCATGCTTCAAGTGTAGCTACAGTAATCATTATGCTCAATCACAGAGTACATTTACGTGGACTGACTTTTTTTTCTTTTTCTTTTTTTAATATAGAAATAATCACACTTATTTTTCTAAAACTAGAGTCCTAAAAAATTGAATGTGACCACTCACACAATTCATTCATGTGGTAGATGTAGTATAACCTTGACTCGTGTTTGTCATTTTTTTCTTTATCGTAACGTTTTTTAGTTTTGTTTAGATCTTTTCAAACGTCTGTCCCATACTCATTTGCATGAATTTAACTTGGCGTCTATGCAAAACATCTCGGGGGCGGTTCAGTGAGGTATCCTGTGTCATGCTTCATAGATGGCCCTAAATAAACCACCAGTGGGAAAGGGCTATTGGCAAAGACGGAATTCAAGGACAACGATGCTCTCAAATTTATGAACCATGCTATGTATAATATATATACATAAATATATAAATATATGTTATATTATATTCATATTTCCCATTCCAAAGCCTAACACATAACCACCCTCTCTTAAACACTCTACGAAAATGACACATTGGTGGCTTTGAAACGCACTGTCACTCTTCACCGTGATAATTCCACGATAGCCGGACAAGGTTTGAAAACTGTGCAGATGCTTGAATTATCCAAAGTCTGGTTTTTGGATTCACACGAGGTTTTGTTTGTCAGCCTTGGCATAAATGCAACACTTGTTTTAGTTTTATTCATCAATGCCATAAAAATGAATAAAAACAATACTGTATTAACGTAATCCAGTCTCTTTTGTTCTTTTTCAGCTGCGTAAAATGGATCAACATTATCATGAATAGCTAAGTGTCTGCATGCTGGGATAGTCACAGTGACTAAGTGATTTTTTTAATATTCATTATTATAGTTATTTTTTCGTAATTTGGAACTTTAGACCCGAAACGAGTTTAAACTTAAGACCTCAAATAAACAAGCAATTAAAACTAAGCCCTAAGGTACAATGTGTGTTTTATTAAAGCAATAATCCACTCAAGGCCATTACATTGCAGTGATTTTATCATGGGTAAGGGTGTTTGACCCTTAACTATGGTAAAATCAGTGTACTGGATAACCTCCAGTGCCATGTTGCTTGCATGAAACAGCAGCAACGGTAATATACTACAAGACAGCAATATTAATTTTTGTCAAAATCATTAAAGACTGGAGTGATGTAGAGTACCAATTGTTTTGAGTTTTGAGATGCTGGTTGGTTTGGTAATTACATAATTGAATCAGAAATTATAACATTTCATATATATAGGCCTCGTTTCACAGACGTGGCATAGATTATGCCAGAATTAGGCCTTGAGTAGCTTTTATAAATGTGCATTAGAGAAAAAAAAAACATTAGTGGTGTGCATCTTGTGACAAAACAATGGCACTGCACTGACATATTTGAAGATATATCAGTGCAAGTTGTTTTCAGTTAAAACAGCTCAAACAAGTATTTTAGTCTGGATAGGGTTAAGCCTTGTCTGTGAAACCAGGGGATTGTAATTGCTTAGTATTAAAACTATATTTTAAGTTTAAAGTTGGCATGAAATAGATTTTCTAAATGCATGTTATAGAACTTTTTGTGAATGATTCATACATGCATGTTTCATTTATTTACTTTTTTATGACCTCGCAATCCTTAATCAAAATTTCATAATTTAGATCTTCCAGTTAAACGACACACTTTTCTGGTGATGTATAATGGACTTCTCCAATCATTTCATCCCCTTAAACCCCACCCCTTTCTTACAAAGTTCGAATTCAGGAGTACGTTTCCCGACACCGACGTAACTCGCAGCTTCACTACCATAGTACTATACATAGTTGAAGAAATCAACTAGCTAGTCCCGAAATTGTATTCTGCATTCCCATGCATTAATTTAGCATTACACTACTGATGCTTGACTGCTACATTACACATCTTTTGTATAGTTTTCCTATTGTTAAAAAATGTTTGCTTTAAAGTTCGGCTTTTTCGTGTGTCCCAATTTTGATTGTGTCCCTTTTGAGCCATGGGGCGTAACAAATGGGGGCTCGTCCGGGATCTGAACCCGGGACCTCTCAGCTCAAAAGGGACGTAACAATCGTTCTTATGTACTAAAACACGTATGCACATGCTCACTCTTTAAAAATGGCACTTTGTCTCTTTGACAAATTAAGAGACGTAAATGACATTTGTATATATTCAAAATAAAATATATAGATTGTACTGAATGTGAGCTTGCTTATTTTACTCAAGATAAGGATTTATTGAGTCCACATGTCATGCAAACAAGAAACTATGCTTCTAACCACAGGTCGAGATCTATCGTTCCAACCACACAACTTGCTGTTTGCGAATGTTCGTTAGAACTATGGTTTCGGGAAACACAGACTCGTTTAAATGCTGATAATGACAGAACTTGCAAACATAGTTGCTGTTGGAAAATGCAACTTTAACTTAACATACGCATAAATTGTAAGAATATGGCTGAGGTCTATGAAGTAAAGACCAGTTTTTGTTGGCATTTTGGGGTTATGGAAACTACAGTTACCATGGAGAATACACAATACTAACATGAACTGTTAATGAAACATGGAAACTGCTCCTGATGAATAGAATGAACATCATACCAGCATGCAAATCCTTCCTAGCTAACACATGACGTACCAGTAAAATTATTTATTGGTATTTTACTTTTATTTTGTGACTTACTAATTGACAACGTAACGACGTTACACGCTCATAGTTTTATATAGTGAAGCGATATACAGCTTGCGCCGCCGCATTTGCACGTACAATTGAAGAGTGCGGGCTACACTCAAAAAGAAAATGAATGAGGAAGGTTGTGCACTTTACATAATATATTTATATTTAGTTTACTTATAATAATTTTGTTTTTTGACTTGAAATGTTTTTTTCTATTAAGGTCCACGTAATTATGTCTCAACTTAATTTGTCTAAATACAAACCATTTATGTTAAGTAAAAAATCTTACATCCAGAGGGTGGCAGTAAAGTGCGACGCCAACTGCCATTTTGCCTTAACTTAATTTGATTGTGTTCAATCTGCTTAAATATATGTAAAATTGAAGTTTACTTGATCCGTTTGTGTTGGATTACATGATTGATTTGTGTTGAATTAACTGAAACTGGGCGGTGCTTGTTAGTTCCCAGCATGCTTTGCATATGGTTGAATTAAGAGAGAATAAATGTTAAAATTAAGTGTTATTTTATGGGGTTTTTTTGAGAAAATGAGAAAAAGGGAAGACTTGATATTGTGTAATTGTGTTTATTGTTCAATTACATTGGAATAATTAGAACCATTTAAATTACAGTGGGTTACCATTGTGAAGAAGAATGGAGCAATTACTTAATTCCATGATGTTGAAGTTACATGAACAAATTATGTTTGTTTAACGTAACCCAGTTATGTGGAACCTGTTGACCAAAAAAAAAAATTACATCCATCATATCATTTTTTTGAGTGTACTAGCACAGTATAACGGCTGACCGGACAAGAAAGTTTGTTTTTCTGAGGTGAGAGACTTTTTATTTCGTAACAAGCTATGAAAATAACGTTACAATAATGACACTGACATATAGCCTGACAACATCTCATCTGACAGCAGCTACTGAATCAGGACAATGGGTATTTCTCAGGTACTTGCGCTATCTGACAGAAGCTTTCACCCAAGTCTTTCAAAATAAAAGTCTTGTATCAGCAAAACATTTAGAATTACGTTTTTTGTTGTTGATGTAGTTTCTTTGACTGCACACTCCGCGACTCACCAGTTGAGAAACACTGCATTATGCAGTATTAATGCCAACTCACTGTCATTAGAAGATTTGCCTGGTCTGTCAACATTGATGTAACGTTTTTACAAGGTTAGCATCCTCTCAAAAGCTAATTAAAAAGCCATTGCGCAGTGGGCCGTTGAAGTAAGCAGTCTAAAATAAGACATCCCACTTTGTTTGAACAAGTCTCTATTGTGTCACTCAGTGCAGACGGTGTATTTTCATTTCTGAGGAAGGGCCCCTTGAGAGTAGTACAGCTGAATCTCAACAGAGATTGCCGAAATTCATCTGTATAATAAACAAACTCAGCTATAATAACATGCTGACACATCAGCCACCCCTCTATCTTACTATCCCAGTGCAACCTGGGCTGAGAGTGCCGCCCATGGCGGTTTGCCATCACGCCAATGAATGCAACGACGCCAGAGATGAAAGCAGTCTATGAATAAAGCTTACACCTCACAGCAGCTGCTCAAACACAAACAAATTCTTACAGGCGGGGTTTTCTGTCCCGAACGGGTGGGGGTGTGTGTAATGACAGCCTAAACACAGTCTACATCTCTCACAAAGGAACTCGCTGATGCCCACACACGGCAATCCATGACATCTCGCGCAAGAAAAAACCCACCAGGTTTGGTGTCCTCCAATTGATGTCCACGGTCTGAGACGCACACTTTACAAGAGTAATTATGCAATAACAACCTCCTACAGCCAGTGAGTGGAATAATACTTGCAATTTCCCAACAATTAAAGACAATCTGGAGACAAAGCAGTTTGAAACGAAAGCCAGTAATTATGTGGTGATGGCCATTTGGCTGTGGTGGGAACTAACACCAGTGGGTTTGGCATGCGAATAAAAGCACATGCTCTATGCCATGTATTGGGGGGGAAAAACATGAAAATTGGAATGGAATTAACAGGAAACTGAAATCCAGCTCAGTCCATTAAAAAGAAACTAGAGTGTATTTTTAGCCTTAAGCTATCTAGAATGATTTAGGGCCACTGTGACCTTCCCTAGAGGCAATGTGAAAGCCTGTAAAATATTATGAGACTGAAAACAGCAACTTTACCATTTTCTATTAACAGGCCAAATCTCCCATCGTAACGTGAAAATATTCTTGAGATGCTTAAGTTGTATTGATGTTCTATATACATATTGCCCTGGATTTGGCCTTAGTTGCCAAGTTGTAGCATATATGCAAGTCTGATCTAATGATGTCGATAACCAAGGTCAAGCTACCAAGTTTAAAATCTTATATTTTAAAGGCAAATGTCTAATTTCTGTATTCAGGGAATGCAAGATGGAAATAGAAACAAATATGGAACAGTTTATGCATTATAAGTTTATAATATTTTAAAGTTTTCCAGTTTATACCATTATAAAGATGGAAAATAGCTGTAATTTTGCACAGACAAGGTTTATTACACTTAAACCCCACAAGAATTCCATTGTAAGAGCATCACTGTACATGTGATTATTAAGTGCTTTTACAAACAGGGTTATTATACTTAAATCATTTAAAAAAAAAACTTTAAATAAAATAAACTTTCACTGAAATAAATCTAAAAAACGTTGATTATTTTTACATTTATTTTTACATAAAATTACTAAAAACTATAGTAATGATACTATTATAGTTTAAAAAGTTAAAACTATAAAAGTATCTCAATGGGGTTAAAAAAAGTAAGCTTACTGAGGAATCAGTCGTTATCGAAATATAAACGTAATCGAGAAAAAATTAATCTTAGTCAATAATATGCATATTGTTTTAGCAATGTACGCAATGACAACTTTTATGTCAAAAACAGGACTGTTTGCATTAAACTGTTATCGTTACAGGGTTATTCTTGTTAACTAAAACTGCTTAAAACATTTCTGTTAATTGAAATAAAGCTGAAAATAATGTTTGTTAAAAAAAACTATACTAAACTAAAAAAATATTAGAAATGTTGCCTTGGCACTAAAATGATTCACTGGAAAAAAAAAAAAAAAAACTAAATTTTAATAAACAAATTAAACCTAAATAGCAATATTTAAAACAATTAAATACAATTACTAAAAAGGTATCTATAATGAACAAAAACTAAAAAATATAAAAATACAATCTAATTCAAAATAACACTGTACCGTCATTCCTGGTCGTTTCTATACTGACGCCCCTGTTGAAATCGCAAAATGGTCACGAGTTCTGTGACTAATATATCTGATGTCCTTCACATTAGAGTGACCTCTTGCCTCCAATGCTACACACACAGCCATTCATTTGAACAAAGGCCAGGGCAAGAGGTATCATGGGATACACAATTACAAGTCATTATTTAGCATTATTACTGTTAAAAGCGCTTTATAAATGAAGGTGACTTGACTTGACTCATTATCCATGTGGACTCAGTCTGTTTAGAGGTTCAATGAAAAAATAAAGGTTTGTATAATAGCCTCATTCCTCTAAGATTAAAAAGACGATCAAAGGCAACGAGGCCTCGGGTGACCTGTTAATGAATGATGAAATGTTGCAGTGAAAAGAAAAACATCTAATATTGAATGAAGAATGAAGTGGGATTTATATGACAAATCTAATTGTTTAATAAATTTGAGGAAGCCTTTCCTTTTTTAGTGCTTTTGAGAATTTCATAAAACACCATGAAATACTAATTAATCATACCCTTCATGAATGATTAGGATTGAAATAAAATAAAATAGCAGATGAATAACAGTAAATAAGCTAAATAAATGTCTTTAATATGAGCCTCTAGGGCTAGGTGATTTATTTTACACAATAACTTTAAAGATGCCATGAAATAAAAATGGTCAAATAGTTGACCAATCACAACAGACTGGGCCATCTGACCAATCAGAGCAGAGTAGACCAATCACAACAGACTGGGCCATTTGACCAATCAGAGCAGAGTAGACCAATCACAACAGACTGGGCCATCTGACCAATCAGATTAGAGTAGACCAATCACAACAGACTGGGCCATCTGACCAATCAGAGCAGAGTAGGCCAGTCACAACAGGCTGGGCAATCTGACCAATCAGAGAAGAGTAGACCAATCACAACAGACTGGGCAATCTGACCAATCAGAGCAGAGTAGACCAATCACAACAGACTGGGCAATCTGACCAATCAGAGCAGAGTAGACCAATCACAACAGACTGAGCCATCTGACCAATCAGATTAGAGTAGACCAATCACAACAGACTGGGCAATCTGACCAATCAGAGCAGAGTAGACCAATCACAACAGACTGAGCCATCTGACCAATCAGATTAGAGTAGACCAATCACAACAGACTGGGCCATCTGACCAATCAGAGCAGAGTAGGCCAGTCACAACAGGCTGGGCCATCTGAGCAATCAGAGAAGAGTAGACCAATCACAACAGACTGGGCAATCTGACCAATCAGAGCAGAGTAGACCAATCACAACAGACTGAGCCATCTGACCAATCAGAGCAGAGTAGACCAATCACAACAGACTGGGCAATCTGACCAATCAGAGCAGAGTAGACCAATCACAACAGACTGAGCCATCTGACCAATCAGAGCAGAGTAGACCAATCACAACAGACTGGGCCATCTGACCAATCAGAGCAAAGTAGACCAATCACAACAGACTGGGCAATCTGACCAATCAGAGCAGAGTAGACCAATCACAACAGACTGGGCCAATTGACCAATCAGAGCAGAGTAGACCAATCACAACAGACTGAGCCATCTGACCAATCAGAGCAGAGTAGACCAATCACAACAGACTGGGCAATCTGACCAATCAGAGCAGAGTAGACCAATCACAACAGACTGAGCCATCTGACCAATCAGAGCAGAGTAGACCAATCACAACAGACTGGGCCATCTGACCAATCAGAGCAAAGTAGACCAATCACAACAGACTGGGCAATCTGACCAATCAGAGCAGAGTAGACCAATCACAACAGACTGGGCCAATTGACCAATCAGAACAGATCTAGGGTCTTGGAAAAGAGACTGAATCCTCTATTGAACAATTTCAGACACTGAGAAATATGGTGATGCTGCAAATGTAAGTGCAAATGCAAGTGTTTTATGACCTTGGATGCGTGTAAACCTATTGTAGGAGACCTTTAAAACTAAATAAAGAGCATTTAAAACAGCATAATAGAAGCACTTTAATACCACCTGCTGCAAATTAAGGCTATAAAAAAAATGATGAGCTCTTCAAATATGTTAAGCTCGAACTTCCCGTTTCGACAGGGAATACTGAACATGGGTAAAGATGTTAAAGTGACTGCAGTTTCAACTGAGTGGAAATTTCCCCCTTCCTAACCATTATTTGGATCCACGAGACATCACAAAGGCGCGTGGGTTCGTTCTCAGTCCCTGTAATTACGCGTCTATGAGAGTGAGTCACACTGGCAGATCTGAAACTTACACAGCAATCCTACAATCAGCGACAATGAGGGTTTTCAGCACAGACAGAGGTCTGAGTGTTAAGCGATTAAACACAGGGGTCGCTCCCTCACACTCATTCACTAGTGCGTTGAGCACACAAGCCTATTTATCAAGCTATACACACACGTCATGTACAAACTGCCTTCCCATTCACTATATGCAAAACAAACTGTGAAAGGCTCCACTGAATGACCTGGTTATCAACACAACCCTTCTGAAGAACTGAAGCTCAGAGGAAGAAGAGGCTGAATGACATCTCTGTGTGCCGAACCACCAATCCCTCTCCATAATAGTGATCCTCAATCCAATACTGTAAACTCCTCACCTCAGATCAAAGGCCTCTGAAGTTTTCTCTCCCAGTGTCCCAGAGAATGGTTCAGAAAACGGGATCAATCACAGGGTCTGAAACAGGACCACATCTGCTCAAATTTCAAGTCTTTTAATAAATACAATCCAAATCAATCAGCAGAAGTGTTCGGTAGTGTTTAAATCTGTTTATTTTTTGTACACTAAATAAGAAAAATTAAGATGTTTTTTATTGTTTTTGAAAGAAGTCTCTTCTGCTCACCAAGGCTGCATTTATTTATCTATCTAAAAGACAGTAAAAACGTAAAAGTTACTGTTTTCTATTTGAATACATTTTAAGATGCATTTATTCCAGTTTTCATTCGAATACGATGATTTGATCAAGAAACAAGATTATTGATGTTGAAAACAGTTGTGCTGCTTCATATTTTTGTGGAAATTGCAAATACATTTTTACAGGACTATTTTATGAATAGAAAGTTCAAAAGCACAGAATTTATTTGAAACTGAACATTTTTTTTTAATAATGTAAAAGTCTCGACTGTCGATCAATTTAATGCATCCTCGCTGAAGAAAAGTATTAATTTTTTATTTTTTTTTAATCTTACTATTACATTTGACTGGTAGTTTATCACGGCCTCCACAACAATATGAAGCAGCACAACTGTTTCAACATTGATAATCAGAAAAGTTTATTGATCATGAAATCAGAATATTAGAGTGATTTCTGAAGGACAATGTGACACTGAAGACTGCAGTAATGACGCTGCAAATTCAGCTTTGCATCACAGGAATAAATCATATTTTAACGTACATTACAATAAAAAACAATTATTTTAAATTGAAATAATATTTCCCCATATTACTGGGGTTTTTTTTACCAAACAAATGCAGCCTTGATGAGCAGAAGAGACTTTTTTCTAAAACATTGAAACATCCTAATTATTTCAAACTTTGTACTGGTAGAGAATTTGTGTATTATCATGTATTTGTATGTGGAGAGATCGATGTACAATGGCAGAGAGTGGGGGAAACAATATCGAAAGCACTAAGTTCATTGATTTGCCATTACATAATTGCAGTTAATAACTGCTTTATAGACTGCCTATGCTTGTTAATGGAAAATGCTGTATCATAAGTTCAAACAGCTCCCCTCGGACAGTCTCCCTGCTGTAAACCATGCTCTTTATTAACATTTACTTCTAATTAGAAATGGGATACATGCACTTCCCCTAAGACAACTTAAAAAAGTGTTAGACTAGTGTTAAAAAAATCTCCAAATCTAATGGATTGCTTCATGGGTTTTCTTAAATGTGATGGTGTCTTAACTAAAGCCTTTGAGACAATACCACAAAATCATATCCATATCACATTTAAATGTATTGCAATTATATGCATGTGTGTATGTATGTGTGTATATATATATATATATATATATATATATATATATATATATATATATATATATATATATATATATATATGTACATACATACACACACACACATATCTGTTTATATTGTGCATTAAAAAATAAATAAAACTTTAATTGTGTGGAAGTATATGTTATTTTTAGTGATACATTTAATTTGTGCTTGGTTAAATATTAAATTCTTTGCATTACATCTACTAAACAAGCATTGTTTTTTAAAAAATAAACTGCATTACTACAATAAGGATCTAAAAATAATTACCACTGAGAAATATAAGAATAAAAATAATAAAAAAAAACATCCAAAGTAAAACATCTGAACCCATTAGATTAATGAGACGTTATCATGAAAACGATGACACAATGGACAACAAAGTTACGTCCTACAAATAGGCTTAAAGTCGTCATGAAACAGAAGTTGAGATTGTCCTTTTTTCCTTATTGTGACGTATATCCGAGTTAAACGGCTTCTGAAATCAGAAAGAAATGTAGGGCGGGGCTTGATTTCGTCCTTGGGGAATTGATTGGATTGTTAGAGGTTGGGCGTTGCTAACAAAATGGAGGCAGATTTGAATGCCAGTTTACAGTCAGTTGTGGAGGATTTCTCTCCACCACCGTTACCCTCCCATGAAGCATTTTTAATTGAGGAACCCGACGATGAGAACGAGGACGAGCAGCCAAATTTTCCGGAAGGAATCTCCCCATATTTATATGAGCCTCCCGCGAACCAAGATGAGGCGGCTGATAGCCCCGCCCTCTAGTAATAGATTTTGACCGGAAGAGAAGAGAAGTCGTTTCGAGGGGGGAGGGAAGGGTAACGTATTTGATTAAAGATTATAAGGGTACATGAATTTTAAAAAAATAATGAAGTGCACAGATAAATCATTAATAATAAACACTACAATATTACATATAAAAATACGAATGGTAAAATTTGATTTCATGACGACTTTAATACCATTTGAAAATTTGGGGTCAATAAGATTTGAAGAAATCAGTACTTCATTTAGCAAGGATGCATTTAATTGATCAAAAGTGACAGTAATCACTTTTACATAGCTATTAAAGATTTCAATTTCAAATAAAAGCTGTTATTTTACTTTCTATTCATCAAAGAATCCTGAAAAAAATGTGTCGGTTTCCTGAACTTTCCACAAAAATATGAAGCAGCACAACTGTTTTCAACATTGATAATAATAAGAAATGTTTCTCGAGCTGTAAATCTTTCCGCACTCACGGCCAAAGGAGTTTACTTTGGCCCTGTCCCGAATGGCACCCTAAACAATTGCAGTCTTCCTATCGACCGCAATGAGGGCACCCTTCTGAAACCTAAAGTGACAAATGGGACACCCTACGGTCTCATAGACTTAACGGACACACGCACACGGTAGCAATTGTAAGTTCACAGGACCGAAAGTGCATATGAAGTGTGCCATTTGGGACAGGTCCTTTTAAAATCCTCACACACTCAACTGTGTGAGAGACGGAGCGGAACATTGAAAATGGCGTATAACCACTCCTTAAGCCCACAAGACTGCAAGTGCAAGTGTATGTCTTCTGGGACAGAGCCTGAATGATTTCTGAAGGATCATGTGACACTGAAGACTGAAGTAATGATGCTGAAAAAGCAGCTTTGATCACAGGAATAAATTACATTTGAAAACAGAAAAGTTCTTTTAAATTGTTTAAACTTACTGACCCCAAACTTTTAAAGAGTCGCCTTGATTTTGTCACGCAAGACAATTTCTGTCTAAAAACCTAAAATCAGAGGTAAATGATAGGTAAATAAGAATGGAGTAGAAGCCCCTAACCATTTTTCTAAGCCTAAACTTGACATAAACTATAAACCTATCCCTCAAATCTAATTGGCTGATTGCAATGTTGTTCCAGGGTCAACACGGATATTGATCCAGGAACATGTTCAACTTTTGAACGGTAGTGTGTGTTATGTAGTCATGATGCGTTTAGTGAGATTCACCCATCTGCATTGAGAGAGAGCACTGTTTAGTCACGTCTCCACAGGGTTGCACTGCCTTTTCTATTGTGCTGCTTCATGGTTTAAAAATACACCCGCAATCTTATCTGGACAAAACAGTCGACAATTGTTTCTGGGAGATTCCTGCTCCTGTCCCTGACTTACCGGAGTCGGATTTGCGAGACAGGGCCATAAGCTCCCGACAGCGATGAGCAGCTTTCTTTGTAGTCGTGTAACAATGCCTAAAGCTATATGGTAGGCATGTCACAGATACATGTGACGGCCAAAAGCCACAACGCCACATGCCTGTCTGACAGAATACAAAGCTCAGGCTCAGCTGACATCATCTGCCAGGCCTTTCGGGACTGCAGGTCTGCTGGTGATGTGTGGTTGCACCATATCCTGCAAGCTTTACTAGGAATCCATGTTCATGCCCTCTTCGGAGCACATGAACGGATCAAAGAGTGTACGGCAGCTGATTTGGGATCAGCTGTTTGGATCTCAATGATTCTGGAAGATCTGGGGAGGGAGAATAATATCGAGTCAACATCAAACCAACACATTTCTTTCTTTTATAAATATAAAAAGTCATGCGTAATTGCAATTTTATAGAGGTCTAAGGCTACGTCGTCCATATAGGGTTCCTCAAATTTGGTCCAAGAGGGCCACTGTCCTGCAGAGTTTCACTCCAATCATAATCAAAGACATCTGAACAAGCTAATCAGTGCCTTCATGGTTACTAGAAAGCTATGGCAGCTGAGTTTTCGATTGGAGCTAAAATATGCAGGATGTCGGCCCTCTAGAACAGGATTTGAGGAACCTGGTCTACACTAATCCAGATACATTTGAAAAGCGCATCTTTTTCTCTACGTTTGTCCTTTCGCCCACACTGAGACAGCGTTTTTGTCCTGCGAAAACTACGACGCTTTCCAAAGTGGAAACCTTTAAAAATGGCGTTTTCGAGCTACAGGTGAAACTCGAAAAATTAGAATATCCAAAAATTAGAATATCATACAACAGTATTTCAATTCAAATTCAAAGGTGAAACTAATATATTTCATATATATAACTATATACATATGCATGATTATACTTTTCAGAGGGCAGACATTTCTGCATTTAAAAACCTTTTTTTTTATTAATTTCATGTAATATTCTAATTTTCTGAGATTTTGAATTTGGGGTTTTCATAAACTGTAAGCCATAATCATCAAAATTATAACTTTTGCACGATACACTAATTTTTCGAGTTTCACGTGTGTAGTGTGGACTTTCAAACGGAGGTATTTGAAATGCATGTAAAGTCATGTGGCGCATATCGTACCGATAGATGTGTGTTTATAAAGGTTCCTGAAACACTCCTGAAAAGATGACAGAAAATTTACTCACAATTGCTGTCCTGTGGCAAAACATGAGAGCAATTGCGTTTTAGACCAAACATGGAATGACAATTGAGTCCGACCTGGACGTACCAGTTAGGGGTGAGATACTTTGCTAATAAGATCAATTATGTCTGGTCGCTATCATCTCAGTGAGCTTTTTCGCAAACACATAAAGATTGATTTTAGCATTTTCCGACATTTCAGTGTGGACAACAAACGCTTGAAAACGCTAGTGTGGACGGAGTGATTTTGAAATGAAAAAGGCGTTTTCAAATGTATCCGCAGACGTAGCATAAGCTGCAGTAAAGTGCAACAATTGAGTCTTGGAAGTAAAAACTCCATTCATTTTCTCCATAAGAAAAATTATTTTGAACAACAACATATAAACCTTTAAAAGCTACATGGTTGTTAATCGATGATAAAACCTGCATTATTTCACCTTATTTCTTAAAATAATTGTGTTTCGCAGTGGAAATTCCTAATGACAAACTACATTACCCATAATGCTGTACAGAAAATTCCACCAATCAGAGTCAAAACAAGCAACACCCACCAAAAGATCTCGTTAGCTCCGCCCACTCTAATAAAGCACTGCGAATGATGTAATCGAATCGATCAAAATACTGAAATGTTTGAATATATAAGCACATTTTGCAATAACCTTAAAATATGTTTGTACACATATAATCAACATTTGCAAATTAGTAGTTCTATGTTTCTGGATTTTTAATTTGATTATGCGATTCGCAATGCTTCATGGGATTGTAGTTCTTTCCATTACTACAGCGGTTAGGTACACAGTCTTGTACCTTTGTCTTTTTGTTTGTAGTGTTGTGATTTAGCTCGTAGCTCATTGGCTTGGTTCATGGCGTATAACTCTTTAACAAAGACTATTTTATAATAGTCCCCCAATGGGAAAAATGAATGGAAAAAATACTTCTGGACACAGCGCACTGGAAAAGGGGGCGGGCAGTAATTCACTCTATAATGGTTTGTAGGCCCCATGTGTCACTAATGACTGAACTCTAGTATTGTCTTGTTCATATGTGTTCTTACCGAAGGTCCATAAAGAAGAAGGAAACTACATCACCAGATCCGGTCAACTCTTCAGCCCAGCTGAGAAGCAGTGGGGCCATGTTTCATTGATTTTCCTCGCTTTAATGGATTTCATTGGACCCTCTCATGAATCCGCATTAATATTTCATTACGTGTGTCTTCCATTTCCTGCGCCTTAAGAGCATCAGGCTAGCTTACAGTGAAGTGCTCTGGGTCGATGGACTGCTACCAGCCGAACCCCCGAAACACCCAATCCCTGTCTACGCCCAGGGGACGAAACTTGTGATTCGAAACGACAAAAAGGGCAAAAAAGAGTTAGGTAAAGACATTAGCCAACAGCGTACAAACACATGCTAGCACAACAACCCCAAGCTGCAAAGGGATTCACGTGCTTGTAAATAAATAACCTTGTTGTGCGACTAGAGATTTCAGTTGCAGTCGGTACATGTTTCATGTGAACATTTGAAAATCTGTAGCGTTGTTACTTGAGCAAGGTTATTTTGTTCGGTTCGAGTTGTTTTTCTGCCAAACGAACCGTGCTGTACCTGAACAAACTAGATGTGGCCTTTTTAGTTCGAAAAATCCACAAAACAACTCGCAGTTGCGTTATCATATTACTGGGTTGAGATGAATTGTGGACGTTAATGTATTCAAGTGCAACAGCGGAAACTAAAGCGATCAGACATATACAGGTCAGACGGGCTGCTGGCTCAGCACACCATGGAAAGATACTTTCTTAAAAATCCTTTCAAGTGCTGCTTCAAAGGATCCATCAATGTCTCAAAAGTAAAAAAAGAAAGAAAAATGCATCTATGACAAATAGTTGTGTTGAAAATTCAGTCTATCCGTATCCAACTGAATTGTCTAAAAACCTGAGCTTTGAAAAAGGTTTAAAGACATCTTTTGGACGTTTAATTTGGATGATTAACAAAAACAATAATGCATAAAAACAATTTTAGCTTTCATTAACATCCTCAATTCACCATATATATATATATATATATATATATATATATATATATACACACACACACACATATGTACATATATATATATATATATATATATATATATATATATATATATACACACACACACAGATATAACCAAACCCATATTAAGTGTTTGCTGCCAAAAAAGCTATTTTTGTTTTGTTTCATCTGTCCACGGAACGTTTGAAAGTAACTGACACGACTGGAACTTCAAACGGGACGGATTTCGTTCATACAGGGATAAAAAGTACCCTATGTGTAAAATGAAATACTCTGCTGTATCTTTAATGCTGTGGGCCTAACTTTCTGCCAGAGGTCCTGGACATCTTGTTCAGATACATGGCATCATGGATTCAATCAAATACCAACAGATAAAAAATAAAAACCTGGCGGCCTCTGCTAGAAATCTTATAAAGCGCCATGTTTGGATCTTCCAACAAGACAGTGATCCAAAAACAAACATCAAAATCAAAACAAAAATGTGTCACTGAGCACAAAACCAAGCATCTGCAATGGCCATCACAGTCCCAGACCTGAACACTATAGAAGATGGAAGAAGCACAACATGGATCTGTGAATCTGCAGGATCTGGAGAGATTCTGTATGGAGGAATAGTCTCTGATCTCAGGTCAGGTGTTCTCCAAACTCATCAGGCATTATAGGAGGAAACTCAGAGCTGTTATCATGGAAAAAGGAGGTTGCAAAAAGTATTTAATAAAAGGGGGCAAATAATTGTTCCCAATGTGTTTTGGAAAAAAACATTTATTTCATAATGTGATTTTCCCCCCAATTTAAATTATTTTACTTCAATAAAAGGTTAGGTTTTTGCTAATTCTTTTAATAAAATATCAAAAGGATTAACAATGCAGATTTTTTTTTTACAGCTATCTTTGATCATAATTACCAAGGGGGCAAATAATTCTGACCAGCACTGTGTGTGTGTGTGTGTATACACACACATACATACAAAGTTAAAAAAACAGCATTATTTAAAATAGAAATCTTTTGTAACAATATACACTAATACACTATCGTTCAAAATTTTGGGGTCAGTATCTTTTTTTGAAAGAATACTTTTAAGCAAGGATGTGTTAAATTGATTGTTGATTTATATTTTGAATAAATGCTGTTCATTTGAACTTTTCATTAATCAATTATTCCTGAAAAAAAAGTATCACAGGTTCCAAAAAATATTAAGCAGCAACTGTTTCCACCATTGATAATAAATCATCATATTAGAATGATTTCTGAAGGATCATGTGACACTGAAGACTGGAGTAATGATGCTGAAAATTCAGCTTTGATCACAGTAAATAAATTATATTTTAAAGTATATTAAAATAGAAAACCATTATTTGAATTAGTAATAATATTTCACAATATTACTGTTTTTTAATGTATTTATGATCAAATAAATGCAGGCTTGATGAGCAGAAGAGAATTCTTATAAATATAAATACACTTATACATATTTATATACTGTGTTTGTGTGTGTATATATAACACACACACACACACACACACACACATATATATATATATATACACATACACACACTTGTGCGTGTGTATAATAAATACAATTTATAAGAATTGTATGTATATATACACATTGCCTATACACCATTCAAAAGTTTGGGAAAGGTACATTTTTTTGTTTTTGAAAAAAGTATCTTATGCTCACAAAGGCTGCATGTATTTGATATATTGTGAAATATTATTACAATTTAAAATAACTTTTTTATTATAATATATTTTCCAGTGTAATTTATTCCTGTGATCAAAGCTGAATTTTCAGCATCATTACTTCAGTGTCCCATGATCCTCCAGAAATGGGGGGAGAGAAATAAAATAAACCAATACTTTTATTCAGCAAGGATGCATTAAATTGATTTTAGAATGTTACAAAATATTCTATTTCAAGTACATGAAATAGAACTTTCTTTTCATCAAAGAATTCAGAAACAAATTGATAAACATTGATAATGAGAAATGTTTCTTGAGCATCAAATCATCCTATTAGAATTATCTCTGAAGGATCATGTGACACTGAAGACTGCAGTAATGATGTGTGTATATATATATGTATATATACACACACATATATACTCATACCAAAACGACCTTTAAATAATATTTGTTGATAATTTAAGATCTATTATTCACACATGAATTTCAAACACATTGGTTAGAACTGCACTACACCCTTTTTGCCCCAATACTACACTTAACACCTAATCATGATTCCATTAAAACGCTTTCAGACAAAATCAAAATATGACAGTCCGATATGAGAGCTGCGATTCAGGCCATCCCATATTGACTCATGCATCACAGTTCTCCAACAGCAGACATCAGTGGCCTGTTCAAATTACACCAGTTGTTGGCAGCTTGACAATTGCAAACACACAAAAACCCAGTATAAATGGCCAATTTAAAATTACCCGTCACCTTGAGAGAGGAGGTTCAGTCAATTAAGTAACTCTAAAGCCTTTCTGTACAGACAATTGGTCAGCGGGAAAGCGTTGGGAGATCCGTCAGGATTTGACAGACTGGACTTACAGTGGCTTGATCGGTTTAGATTCTCTCATTCTGGCATTGAGAAATGAGCTAATTAAGTGTTAGTCACTCACTACATTATAAATCATTAACAAGCTTCTGAAAACAATAAGGCTGGCTTATCTTCCAGCGTCATGTAGATCGATATATTAAACAGCATAAACATGGCATGCAAACTACTTCATTTGCATACTGGCATAAGGTGAAACTAAATGAAGACGCTGTTCAATGCAGTAACAATGTCTTAGCAAGCATTTAATATGCAGTCCACTCACAACTTCCCCTGAAGCAACTTCCCACTTGCACAGCAGGAACTTGCCTTTTCATATGTTGAGTTAATGTTGCTTTTCTTTGACCACACTGCCATCTAGCGGTTATTACAAGCTGCTTCACAGTCAAGCCTCATTTGAACTCTGGGATCTTTTTTTTTTTTTTTTTTCAATGATGGATGTGGTTGCCTGGTTACCACTTTAACCTTCACAACTTGTTTTGTAGGCAGGACTGAGATGGAGAAGAGGTAACTATGGAGACGGGTCATTTCCATTACATATCGCTAAACATTAAACTGCACAGTTTTGCAAATAACGACAGGAGGTACGAGTTTAAAAACAAGCACATGAAATCTTTACTTTTTTTATATGCCATACAGTTTTCGCATACAGACAGAAAAAAATACTTCCTATAAAAGTATTACAAAAAAAGGAGTGTTAAAAGAGGTGTAAAACAAAAGAACACGATTAAAAATCAACAATGGAAAATTACCGTTCAGTGCAAATGGTTGTAGTGTTGGCAGGTGGACCTTCAAACCCCATGATTGTCAACTAAAATCTAAGAATAACACTTGATTCAGGTTTACACATCAGTATGAAATTCAAATCACAGGACATTTGTTTAAAAACTCTTAGAATAGCACTTGTTTTAAATGTGTGTGTTGACTCAATTTTACCAATGGGTTCAAATGACTCGGAAAATAGTCATTCAGCGGAGGGCACTGCGTACTTAAACACGAGCTTAAACTGTAGTGTTCGTAATGGTTACAAACAGTAGTGTGTCTGGATCAGTACAGTACTCATTCAGTATGTAACATAAGCATGGTCACATGACCTTTCTGTTAGTGCTGCAGGTGCATATTTAGAACAACATACAATTAAAACGCAATGGGCTCAAAGACTCGCTTCATTTTGTCAAACATACCTGATGTGTTAAATGGTTAAAGAGGTAGATGCCATCAGTTACGACACAAACGGCTCATCTGAACTGAACATACCGCCTTGTCAAGCACCGTTTTATTTCTTAAAAAAAAAAAAAACATCTAGGATTTTTGTGAAACGGACAGCGAGAGAAAAACTGTTACTGAATGTGTAAAAAAGCCACATACTTGAATTCCGGTCAACAGAAAATCGACAAACATTTTTTTAGGTAAACTGTCAGAGTGAATTGAATGCTAGAATTCACCAACACATGATTTTTACAAGCGATTTACGAACATTAATTCTGTTTGAGTTTTAAAAAATGAGGCCCAGTACGTAGTACACCCATTATAGAACTTCAGTCAAATTGCTTTGTGCATGCAAATATATAAAACACTTTTTTTTTTTTAAAGTATTATGCAATGGAATATTTTGAGCACAGCTGAGAGAAAAAAACAAACAAAAAAACTCATTTGTAACTTCTCTGGGATGCCATTTGATTTCAAAACATTTTATGAAAGGAATGATGACTTTGTGGAAGTATTAAGCTAAAAAGGTCCATCCTAAAATCATAAAAGGCATAAAATCATTGTGGAACGTTTTATAGAGTTGGAATTGAAGTGTTAAGGTGAGTCTCTAACCACCACGATCACCAGGTGCTCCTCCTCAAGTTTGCCGAGAGTTTTGAGAGCGCTCTGGAGATACTGCTGTGAGAAGTCACACGGAGGGAAGGCGTACAGCATGCCCCCCGTCTCCCGCTCTTTGGGGCCCCCGAGGGGCAAGCCGATGACCCCTGCCGCCTGCTTGTTCCTGAGGTACGTCACCAGGTTGCGGAGAAGGCGCTGTTGAAGGCCTGGTTCTGGAGGAGGGGCGTCCCGGTCCATGGGCCCCTGGACGGCGAGGAGCACGGCGTAGCTGTCCGGGCTGCCTAGCTTGATGCGGCGCATCACCTCGTCCAGTTTGGGCTGATCCAACCTCAGCCGCTGGGCAATTTTAAGCTGCGTGATTTTGGCACCTCCCGCTTGGTTGTCTCTCATGAGGGCGTGGAGAAAGCTCACGCCTCCCTCGAGCATGTGCATGTTTGTGGGGAAACAGCTGTTTTTAAGGACGAGAGAACCGTGCCACACGCGGATCAACGTCTGGGCATATTCGGAGAGCGTGCTGGGCTTTTTGGAGTCCGTTTTGGACTTGTCCGTCTGCGAGTCTGGGTCGCTCTCGCTTTTGCGGTGGTTGCGATCCCGCTCGTCCTTCCTCAGATGCAAAGACTCGTCCTGCGTGGGACGCTCGTCACTGGAGTGTCTGCTGATGTCAGGGGTGTGATCGAGGGGTTCTGAGGTGGAGTCCGGGAGACGCCCGCGGCCCCGGTCCGGACTGTCTTCAGGGGTAGCCGGCGCCCCTCCTCTGAGCTTTGACCGCCCGCGCTCCTCGGTGGGACGGTCGTTGGGGCTCAGGCTCCTTCGCTTGCGCCGCTCCTCCCAGTTTTTCCCCAGCCCCCGTTCGAGGTCCCGCTCCTTTACCCAGCGCTCCCGGCTGCGGCTACGACTGCGTGGCCGGACCCGCCCAAACGCTTCCGGGTTCGCCCGCCGCTCCAGTCCCTTCGGCGGACTCCAGTCCCGGTCCGAAAGGCGCTCTCTTTCTCGCTCTGCGAACAGAGGGTGTGACGGTGAGCGGGCCCTCGCTCTCAGCTCTCTCTCCAGGCTGCGGTGGCGTCCGTAACCCTCAGCTAGAATATCAAAATGAGGCGGCGGGAGCAAAGGCGGCTGGTACTGTTGAGGGTACGCCCTCGTCTCCTCCGCCTTCGCAAAATCCACACGTAGCCGACGGTTCGGACCGCCCAGAGGAAAGCCACGCATTTGCGCGCAAGCGGCCTGGGCTGCATCCAAGCTCTCATAATGAATGTAAGCAAAATTATCTCCTTTCACATAGTCAATAGTGCGAATACTCCCAAAGCGGTCAAACTCACGTGCTAAAGCAGCGAGAGACGTATTCGGGCCAAGTCCGCCCACCCAGAGCCGAGTCGTTGGATTGGCTTTCCCGTATCCGATCTTAATCGGGTTGCCGTTAATCATACGCCCCTGCATGGCCACCTTAGCCCGGTGAGCCATATCCAAGTTCTGGAATTTAAGAAAAGCATACGCGCCGCCTTGTCCACGAGCAGGCCGCTTGATAACGACTTCTTCAATAATCCCATACTTCTCAAATCCTTGTCGTAGTTCCACCTCAGAAATATTATGATCCAAGTTTCCGATGAACAAATTCCTCGTGGCTCTCTGATCGTCCTCTGGTTTTAATTCGTCCTCAGGAAGCTGATATGCATACGCACGGCTCCTCTCCTCCAAAGCGCTGTAATAGTCCAAAACACGGTCCCGGCTGAGTCCCATGCCATCAACGTAATGCCTGGGTCTCACTTCTCGAAGGGCGCTAGTGCTCCCTGCGCCGGGCGACAGGGACCGCTGTCTGTAGGTGTAGGCAGCGCTGTGCAGAGATACATAACTAACATCTGGAGGCGTGACACTGCGACGCCGAATGTACATGGGTTCAACTTTGAGTGGACGATCATACAGCACCAACCTGGTTTTGGCGTGACGTGCTTCCCGTGCAATTTCCGTGTGTCTGAAGTTGACGTAGGCGACGCGACCCAGTTCAGGCGTATGAGACAGCTTAACACTCATATCTCCAAACTTTTTAAACTCATGAAACAGTCCGTCCTCCACATGTTCATCAGAAAGCTGAGATCCAAGGTTGCTGATAAGTAGTGTCTTGTATTCTAGTCGTGTACCCACTGTTTCCGTGGCTGGTGTCACAGTCTTACCTTTAGGCAGGACTGAGGTGGTTCGGAGGGGGGCTCGACCCAGCAGACCCAGTTCGTGATGCGGGCGGTGATGCAGACTCTCTCTCTCTTCACGGACCCGCGGTTTTTCCCGCTCTCGACTGCGGCTTCGTTTATGATAGTTTCGGCTCTCCGCGAGCAGCAACGCGAGCGGCGGGTTCGGTTCGCGCTCTCGGTCTCGCTCGCGGACTCGTTTGGCGAGAGTTCTGGACGGACTCGCGTCGCGCTCGGCCTGCCGCTTCATTTTACAGTGATGCTCCCCCCGCAAAAATATAAAATCAGCTCCGAGGTGAAATCTCACGGCTCCAAGAGTTTTTGTACATCCGTGAGGAGGACTTCAACTAAAGTTTGCACGGAAAAACGTTCGCCTGGATGTTGAGTTTCACCGATAAAAATAAAACGACAAACATTAGCGTCGCCTCAGATGCATCTACTCCGCCATCTTGGACAAAAGGAATGTGCGCGCCCCTGAGTGGGAGGAGCCAAGCTGACGTCAGTGCGCATTCGCGTTACGCTTTAGAATTATGGAAAATCAATATTGACTGTAAAATAAAGTTCTACGAGCTAAACGTATTAATACTTTTCATAAGAATCTAATACTTATTCTCATTCAAGAAAAGCTGAGAAAAACACAATGCCTGGATTATTGTGCTACTGCAGTCTATTTGTGAATGTGAAATAATATATAAATTATCAAATCCAGTTGTGTGCATTGCATACAATATTCCCCAGTTATACACTGCACATTTGAGCACATTTAGTCCCCATATGCATACAGAAAATTATCATACTATGCACAGTATCTGCAACAATAGCCAAACATCAGCAATAGCATCACATCATATACAATAATGAAAAAGGTATGCATGTCATATGACAATCCAAATTATGTGGATGGACTTATTTAATGTACCAAAAGCTATAAAGTGATATACAACTGCATGCATTATATAACCATATAGATCAATTCAATATCATCACAATGTTTTGGTAGTCAAATAAAATGCTAATGCCCTGAAGGAAATTGTACAAAAAGTGGCCATGATTTTAAAGGTATAATGTTAAATGCAACCATAATGATAAAAACAATATAACAAAACAGACAAAAAATAATAATAAAGAACAAGACCAATTTATTTTCTTCTTTTAATGAAAAAAGACAGTATAACTGTATTAAACACATTTTACACTCAAACTGACCCTCATATTTTGAAGATGAGACTTTCCTCCATTATATTTCATATAATGGATCAATTAAGAAAGCCTATACCCTCAAAAAAGAAAAAAAGAACATGTAAATCAAACCCGGCAAAGCGTGTCAAACATATTCCCCATAAAGTCAGGAGGCAAACATAGGTTGTGTTGGATATTATTTAGAACTACAAGCTTGCACATTACAAGTCATAAATGAAAGGTTGTATTTCAACGGAAGTGTGTGCGCTCGGTTTCTTGATGTTTACCCCAGGAGTACATGGTAATGTGACAACACAATGCAAACCCCACTGTTAGCCGGTCAGTCAGCTTCACAGCGCAAATCCACCCTAAATGCCTGTGGCCGCTGCCTTGGTCCCGTAATTCCCTGAAAGTTTATAGATCTGTCCGTGCCTTGGCTGCGTTGGGCGCATACTTGGGCATTAGCTCATTGATCTTGCGAATGAAGTCGGATTTCTCTGCGCATCCTTTGCAGGATTCACCCCATTCCTCCAGAATTTTCTTCAGATCTTTCACTTTCAACTTCTTCAGGTCAACTGAGCTCAGGTCAACTTGTTTATCTAGGAGGAGGAAAATACATTTAATGGCTTGCAGTATATGTGTGTGTGTATATATATATATATATATATATATATATATATATATATATATATATATATATATATATTGTTTTATAACTACAGAGTGGATATAGATCAATATATTGGCAAGAGCAATTTATTGGGCATCTTGGGATGGGATGCTTAAACAAACAGGACTATGGATTTGATATGGTTACTCGCCAACCACTAGACAAAATCAATAAATGATCCAGAGGAAAATACACTGCCCGCCCCAAAAAATAGCTGTTTTATTTAAATAGGTAAATGCTTAAGAGTCTATGATTGAATCATTATTGCAGTGATTATTATGTTTCTAGCATGTTATATCTGGCAAGTGTTCTTTAACCCTAACTGATGGAGTGTGTAGCTTTTAATTTCTTTAACAACCATGTAGGAAGACACATCATGATCATATTGATGGAAATTACATCAAAAATTTATTTCCATCAATGTTTGGTCAAGATCTTGTATTGTCAATGCAAGAGTCCAGCACTGTGTAAAGTCTCCTCCAGCACATCCCAAAGACTTTCAATGAATTTAAGCTCTGGACTCAGAGGAGACAATTCATGTGTGAAAATTATTCTTCATTCTCCTCACAACCATTCTTTCACTGTTTAAGCCTGATGAATCTTGACATTGTCATCCTGGAATATGATCATGATGTGTCTTCATACTAATTGTTTAAGAAATGAAAAGCTACACACTCCACAAGTTAGGGTTAAGAGAACACTTGCCAGATATAACATGCTAGAAACATAATAATCACTGCAATACTAATCCAATCATGTACTCTTAAGCATTTGCCTATTTAAATCCAAACAGCAACCTTTTTTTTTACGGCCGAGCAGTGTATTTTTCTATACAACGTACCATATTTCAGTTCACAGATTTGACTGTCCTTCTTTTTCAGCTTTTCACAGATCTTATCCACTGGCACATGGTGACTCATCGGTTTGGAAACTTCATTGATAATTTTTGTTGCTGCGTCACTTGTTGCCCCTATATAATAACACTAAACACACACACACAAAGTAAGAATAAACAAACAGAAATAATGCAAGAAAGAAAAAAAGCAGAATTCATTGATACACACAAAGACTTACAAAGCGGTTTTCTTTCCCTTTGGTATCTTTGCAAAATTTTAGAAGAGCTTTTTCGATGGAGTCACTGTTGAACTTGACGTCGCCGTCTTTTAGCTTCTGATAAAACCGATCCAGGAAACTCACACAGACTGCAATGCAAAAATCATGCGTTTTTTTCTTTGAAAAACAATACATAAACAAGACGTTATGGCTTACAAGCAAGATTTACTGTACAATAGAGCAATATCTAACTGATGAAAAAAATGATAACTGATGCAAAAAAGTCGCATTTATGAAATCATCAAGATAAATGTCATATATAGCATCATATCAGTTAATTTCAAAATTAGTTATTTACTGATCAGTTTATGAATAGGAAAATAGGAAATTATGACCAATTTGAATAGGTGTGCCGTAGATAGTTCTGAATATGAAGTGCTTATTTATTTATATGGGTTTCTGATAATAACCTGCATTATTTTATCCAATGTTTACAGTATTACAGTATATGAGGGTCCAAAAGATTTTCATTGAAAACAAAACAAAGTAGTGGCCAAAATGTTTTCAATTTATAAAATACTTACTTTTATAATAGAACGTTTTACAAATATGCTACACATTATAAATATACACTTTTACAAATATATTATAAAATACGTTTAGCTTAACACTTTAACAACTAAATATATTTTTAATCAACTGAATAACGGAAGTAGTTAACAGTAGAAAACAAACACCAAAAATACCCCCCCCCCCAAAAAAAAAATAAATAAAAACTCAACTAAACATACAACATAGCTAAAATAAAGCCAACGAATAAAACGCAGAAAGAAACTTCTGACAGGTAATATGTGTTTCCTGCACATGTTTACATCATGAAGATATTAAACAAACTCACCTTCACACTCTCCATCTTTCAAAGCGTCACTGTAGCTCGGAACCAGCGCCAGGGCCAGTGCCACGGAAAGCCCACTTAAATATAACATCCTAAAACCAAACAAACGTCTTTAACTACTTAAATACGGTATGAAAAAGTGCTGGACTTGGTTCTGAACGATCATTAAAGATACCGGCTCGAGAACACGCAACGTACCGATTCAACAGCGCTTCCTATTGAAAGTTCCCGCCCCCTCTCACATCTGATTGGTTACCAGTCCACTCTTCGCTCGTCTATTGGCTGGCGCATGACGTCACAACACGCACTCTTGTCTGAATGGATGTACAGTGTTCATCCAGGGAGTGAGTCCAGTTGGCGGCCTCTGATTGGTTCTGAAGATGAACATTCCTGGTGACGATATACAGCTTGATGATGTGTGGTTTGCATCAGCGTCATGTTTGTAGTTCTCCTTCATCCGGTGATGCTTTACATAAATCAACTGTCATCATTCCACCAACATTTGCTGTATCAGTAAGTATATTATAAAAGAAAGCCATTTTGTTATATTTCTCTCACATAAACAGTATATTGGCGTCACTAAAAGGCAATAGGCCTAACTCACCATGTTAGTTCCAAACATTTGCTATAGCACTTTACACATTAAATCCACTATTTATTAAGGTAAGAGTTAGACTAGGTATTGGCTAATGAATCTAAATAGTAACCAAAACACTTTAAGCTCTTTAAAGTCGGATGGATTCGGATTGGCCGTTAATGTTTTTATCGTTCATTAGCTGAAAAAAAAAAAAAAAATGTGATTGCAACAATGTAGTTACGCTGGTGTCGTTATCGTTATAGTTGTTTTGTTGACTTCTCTATTCTTTTAACTTCATGGTTTTTCGGTATGAGCAGCCATAATTTTCATT
Source organism: Gila orcuttii (assembly GCA_026230005.1). Classification (NCBI taxonomy): domain Eukaryota; kingdom Metazoa; phylum Chordata; class Actinopteri; order Cypriniformes; family Leuciscidae; genus Gila; species Gila orcuttii. Next base: position 36,723,579 of record JAPDVR010000020.1, on the reverse strand, counting down.
TTGATGCAAGTTGTGTTTTTGGTGGGTCATATATTGTGTAATATTTTTTTGCTGTTTGTATAGTTTTTTTCAAGGTCCTTTTAATACTTTGCTGTCAATAAACACACAAAAAACATGGAACTTAAATGGTAATGACTCAATCACACCTCCAAGTAAAGGAAAGAAGTCAAATAGCTGTCGATAAAACATTATCTTTAATATTAGGCATTATTAATGAATTACACGTCACAGCGGTTAAGTGAGTAGGAAAGAAAAAGCGTGTATTTACATCTAAAATCCACACCACATTTATTCATGCTAGCACAATATATACAGAAAAAATACTTTGAGAATACTTGTACAAAGGTTTTCGTATTTCTGCATGGTAAAACAAAACGCTTCAGATTTCAATGCAAAATACACAAAATAACTGTAGTGAGTAGGCCATTGAAAGATTTTTTTTTCCACTTGTTTGCAGTTTAGTTTTAAAAACACATTTACATCAGAAAGTACAAGGCAGACAATTAATCTCAGTCTATACATGATTTGTCCCTCTTGACCATATAAATACAAAGCTTTTGAAGGATTATATACACAAAATAAAGCCAGACATGGTGTGGTACGAACTGTAATGCAGGCCAGAGCGTTTAGTACCCCTCCTTACTTAGTTTTTCATATGTACAGAGACCAAAAAAAAAAAAGAACATTTCCCTTTGCACACCCATTTCATCCGCTCACATTATCAGAAACTGTCATTTCAAATGTATGACAATATTTACCTCATTCAAGTCATCAATCTTTTCAGGAAAATAAACCCAATATTTCATTAGCAAATCACACATAACAACAGTATTGATCTGGAATTGAATTAGAGATGCTGATCAGGGCAACCTCATCATGTAAAAAATAAAATGTCACCCTCAATCTGAAACTTTGAATCCAAAACGGTCAGCTTGCCTCCATGGAGATATCAAACATGTAAAATATGTACACTCGTTTTTTCTTTTTTTTTTTTACAGTTGCTTGTGCCAAATGAGTAAACTTCATTTAAAGCATATGTTTTAATGAATTGTGATTATACTACGTTATCTAGATATTTTTTGCTTGGATACGCAAGCAAAAATATGATGGTGAACGAATACAAGACACACAGTATCCGTCAGACCATATTTACATGCAAAATGTCTAGAAAGCATAATAAGAAATGCTCAAAACAACAAATATTAATGCTTTTTAGTTTTATCAGTGCTAATATTCACAGAATGGGCTGTGACGGATATACTTCGACACTCTGTCTTATAACACTCGATCTTTGCATAGATTCCAGTTCTTTCCCTGATCACTGAATATTCAATGTGTATAAAAATTATTTATATTGTCTGAATTAACCCTAAAATGATTAAAGTTAATATAAACAAGTATTAATAACTCATCACTCAACCCATTTCTATTTGTCTTTGGAGACATGACACACTTACTTCATCATTATATGTCTTTATAATTTAATAAAGAAAATAATAATATGTAATAATATAAAACTGCATACCATCAGCAGGTACCCAAGTTTCACTTTATGAGGAAGAGCATATAAATAAATAGACAATGGCAGTTTATGTCTTTTCTGACTAACAGAAAACAGATGGGAATATTTTTTTAAATGTAATGAACATTTACAGAAGGCCCTCTATCATGTGTATTTGCTTTCTCTGGCCATAAAAAGATGGTTAGTGATGAACCATCAGTCATATCAGCCATTACGGTACATGCATTTCTCTCTGTACATATCCTGCCATGAAAAGTACAGTTTTCATTTCACAAAAGTTTACCTAAAAACTTGCCTTTGCCTTTGATAATTTGGGGCTTAAGTACATTTCGTACTATGAGCAGCCTAAAGTATATACTTTTGTGTTTGCGTGCCAGAAATAAATAATAAAGTACTTTTTAAACCCATAATATATCCTCTTAATTAAGTGATACAAAGCCAAATTAAACCACATCATCAATTTGTGAAGGGCCAACAGTGCAGTACAACATAAAATAAAATCAATAATTAAAAAGAGATTATTTATAATACAGATAGCAAAATGAATGGGAGAACACCCATAATAAAAAAAAAATATTAATAAAATAAAAGATATGCCTAACCAGGTTAACGCTTCTGTGACAAGTAATTTGTCTGTCCGTATATCGTATGACACAATGAAATCACAGCCAATCAGAATAAATGTGATGTTTAAAGGAGTCATGAATGGAGAAATCAAGCTTTCCTCGATATTTTGACATGTAAGATCTCATTGTACAATTAAAACATCCTATAAGTTTCAGTATTCAAAACTTCATCATTAGTCCAAAAACAGCTTGAAATCAAGCTCAGAAAACGACTCGTTTAGAATTTTGTCACATTATGACGTAATAGTCGCATCACATCTTTGGCCCCGCAGACTGAAGCGTTAGTGAGATGAGAAGAGTGATATAGGATCACTGGACTAAAAATAATATTATCTTCCAAAGGATCCTAATGCTAGAAAAGTGCTTATTTATATTTAACAATGTGAATATATCAGTAGTGCATTATTTCACTGTGGATTCACTGGTAAATCACTCGCAATTTCGGCGCAGGCTTTGCAAACAGACTGTTATTGTAAGATATGGACTCGACAGTAATGCCACAACATACATGTAAGTTACCGTGTTAATTATTTTTCCTGATGTGTGATCAGTGATTACTGATATGATTCATGTACAGTTATTTGTCTCAAAATCGTTTAATGCTGTTTATGCTTCAGTAAATCAAGCCAGTGACTAAACGGTCAACTTCACATTGTTTCTCTTAAAAGCATGATAGTAATCTGATATTTCATTTGTGATATTGACTCAGCTGTCAATCACTCAGAGTGAGTTTATCAGTGACTGAGTTCTGGACTCTGGCCAAAACTCACGTTATAATCAATGACACTGTCTAAACTGCACAACGAATCTCTTACTTACACCGTGTTTGCACTGTTCGTTATGATGAAAGCATTCGTGAGAGTGCAGAAATCGAGTTGGAATGAGTTACATTCATAGGCTCAACAGATACATCTGCCATCGGCTACATGCTCATCACTGCAACCTTTCATGTCACGGGAGTAGATCTAAATATAATGCTATAATAAACACTTTTCGTGATTAGTTAATCTCGACAGCTGTATTAGTAAAAACGTAGTAAACATTTCAAGAGAGTTCCACATAAGTAATACTCATTTTATATGCAAAGATTTTAGCCAATCACAGAAGGGGGACGTTTACATTGAAGTCTCACAGCAGACACGCCCCTTAAAACAGAGCGTTCAAATCAGAGGGCTAAAATCTGGGTAAAAAATGTCCTGTTATTTCTAAATTATGACCATTTTTGATGTAAAAATCATACTAACATTATAAGTGTACCTCAAACATTATAACAATTAAAAATTGCAGTTCATGACCCCTTTAAACAGAGTTGTATGGAGCAAGGTTTTGGACCAGTGAAATTTAACTGTGGGCGGAGCTACCCATAATGACAATATAGCTTTTACAACTTGACACTTTATTGGACGCGTGTTCTTGCTTTCCTTTGGACAATTAAATTAAAATTGGCCAGCAAATTTAGGGTTTTCAGACACATTAATTTATCCCAATATGAAGTGTTGCTCAAATCAGAAATAATCATGAGGATGTGGATGAGGGTGTGTACATATACAGTATAAGCAATAACAGGCCCTCCCTTCAAGTGATGTAGGGTAATATTATCACCACCATTGAAGAGAACATGCACATTGTACATAAAAAAATTGCTTTTTAAATAACATATACTTTCGAGTCGTCTGAAGTTAATATGCAAACACCATCAGGTACTGAATTTGCATCTATCAGCAGTTGAAAGACTTTAGAAAAGTCACAACATAAAACACACATGAATCTTGCCTCATTTCCACCTTTAAAAATGTGTGATAGGCTATAATCTTTCATAGACATATACAGTATAATATAATCTAAGCTGTATTTATTCTAACTCTGTTTTTGTATTTTCTTTTCAATACAATTTTATTAAAGTCTTGGAATTTTATAACAGCTCTATCTAAAAATATACTTCTTTATTAAAACTGTCAACTCAGAGGAACAGAAATCAATTCCCAAAGGAACCCGCTGAGACCAAAAGCCGCTTTACTGTGAGGAGACATCTGTGAAATGGCTTTGATTTAACAGCGCTTTGGCTGTTTTGTTAATAGCATAACGGGGTAGTAACGTTTAGAGTGGCTGATTTGCTTTCGCAGCACGACAATATTGTGGGTGTAATGAGGCTTTACGAAGATTGTAAAAGCCTCTTACTGTCAAATCAGTGCAGATTCTCTCTGAGGAGAAGCTTCCCACAACCGTGCAGGAGTTAACAGACGTTCTGTGAAGTGTTTTAAGATCTCTAATGAAGTGTTAGCATGTATCAGCCACCGTATTAACAAAACCGCGTCTGAGGCTTTTACAATGAGCATGCTTAGTCGATGAGGAGATCTTCAAACTCCTTCAAAGATCATCTGAAATCCACCCTTATGTGGGCTAGCGAAATGTAACCTAATTTAAATTTTAGCCACTATCTAAAGAAACACATATCCACTTTTGACTGCGGCTAGCACTTTCTAAATTATTTCAGAATTTAATAAAATAAAAAGGCAAAACTAATAAGGTTTTTGGTGCTTAAAGGTTAAATGCTAAAGTGCTAACCAACCAACACTGAACAATGCCTATTGATAAGGTTAGTCAACACTCTTTTTGAAGGTGTATGAATTACAAATAAAAACTATTGTGATGATGATTATGAAGTGTTTTCAAGTTGTAGACCTTGACAAGAGATGTATCTATCTCTGGGGACATAAAACTCTTGGATCTGGTACACCTCAAAACCACCTGAATCTCATTTTGTGCTTCCTGTTTCATCTGAAAGTCTCTTTTCGTAACATTGCAACTTTCTGGATTTTCACCATATCTGTTTTATTCAATCAACATACTGATACTAATGAGGGGAAGTAGCTTGGGCTCTACACTCAGTTTGAACTCAAGGCTCCAGGGCAACTCCCAACCAACAACCACTAAGTGCAAAACAAAAAATCTCAATAGCATGTAGAAGCTCAGCAACATGGCAAGCACTTTTTAAAAGGTGTAAAAGACCTACACTGGATACGTGGGAAGTAGAGGAGAAGGTTCAAATCAGTCATTTCTTGGGACTTTCCCTAAACCCAACCACCTATAACACCAAAACCAACGGTCCAAGCTGAACCTTGTTCTTTGTCTATTCTTCGCTGATGCCATGTTCCCATGCCACCTTGGCCTGCTCCTCCTTGTTAGTGAGCAGAGGCTGGGAGATCTTGCGGGGTATGGGTCTCGGGACCGGTCTCAGGTCCTCTTCAGGGATGCACCCTTCCCTCAGGTAAGGTTTGGGAGGCAGAGCAGGTGCAGGCTCATGGTGGTGGTAGTGCGGGTGGGTGATGTGTATAGCATGTGGGTGGTGATGGTGGAGATGGAGGTGATGGTGGTGGTGGCCATCGGTGGGCATCCCTGGGGTTACACCCAACGGGGCTGAGTGACTACGGCACGGAGCGGGCTTGAGAGGGTCCAGAACTTCAGGCTCGGAGACGCTGTAGCGTACGGGGAGGTAGGGACTCTCGGCTTCCTCTGTGTCCGTGGTCCAGGCCTGGCTGCTCGGCATCGAGTCCAAGGTGTCGGCTCGAGCCGGAGGCTCGGAGGAGGACTGGGCGAAGTTGCTCTCGCTCAAAGAGGAGACGCCACTGCTGGCGCTGCCGGACAAGGTGGAGTTACTGCCATCCAGGCCCGATTGTGGACTGGTGGGTGAGGCAGGTATAGGGTGCAGGGGCGACTGGTGAGGAAAGGTAAAACAGGTTTTTATATTCAATATATTGTATCTGTTGCAATGTTGAAAGGTAAGATCAGTAGGATAACATTAAGAAGACCCAAAAGCAAGGGTGCTCAATCCACTTCCTGGAGAACATCCTCCATCCAGTTCCAACCCTGCTTGTTGATCTTTCAATGAACTTCCATTAAAGTAATAGTTCATGCAAACATTACAATTCTGTCCTCATTCACTCATCCTTAACATGAAAGTGAACTTGTCTACTAACCTACATTGGATAACTATTGACAAAAATGTTGTAAACATGTTTGCCTAAAATTATACCCATTCCTATCACCAGTGGCAAGCAATACAGCCAAATGAGCCCAAAGACCTTCTCTGGCTGCTTCTGATATATTGATCAAAATTTGAATTTAAAGGTGGATCTCCAGGAGCAGGATTAAGCACCTCTGTCTTAAAGCTGCCATCATAACTGAAGTGTACCTTCTAACTGTGACTAATTATTTTAAAGTACAATAACACTCTTGAGACTTCTATTGCTAAGGACATTTAGATGTTACTCCATTTTGACGATTTATTTGTGGTTTCTGGATGACTTGCTTTAAACTTCTCCTAAGCTAAAATTACCCATTTTTATACTACTGATCTCCCTTTTATGACAGAGAAAATACAACCCAAGCACACATACTGTACACACAAATTAATTGCACTACTGATGCATACATATACAAATGCACATAAAACGATAGCAATATGAACCCAAAACACTTTAGCATCTAAGGGACACCAACAGTTATTTCCAGAACCAGACTAAAGTTCTATTAGGCTCGAGGTGTTTTGACTAGAGAACAGGCAGGGACATCCGAGGTCAATCTCGGAATGGTAGCGCGGAATGCATGCATGAGGAGGACTAATAGGACACATCTAGGCGGAGGATACCTTTCTTAAGGAGCGCGCGGGGAGAGCTGGAGGGAGTTCGCTGATCTGGTGGTGGAAAGCATCAAAGTGCATCGAGAAGTGTCCTAAAGGGGGACACACAATTGGACAGAACCAGGGTTGGAAAGAGCACACGCCGGTACACACTCGCACATAAACACTTGTTGACATGCACATTCACTCAGCAAGCACTATGATGGACTCTTTCTGAACTTAGCTGATGTTCAGAGGAGAATTCTGGCTGGGGAAAAGGGGATGAGGAGGAAATAACTCAAGATCATGTGAGGATCTACACTAGAAGACAAGGATCAATTATCAACTGTGAGGAAAAAAGCTATAGAAATGAAAGGGAGGATGTTACACTAACGACACATTTGGGCAGTTGACATAATGTGTAATATTATTTTGTGTAATTATTCTTAAAAATTATTGGCATGTACGCATTTAAAAATAAAATATTCAAATTGAGAATATTGAATTAGGTTAAAGGATTAGGTGAATGTGAATTAGGTTAAAGATTCCATTAAATCAAGCTAATTTAGTCATTGTGTATTGGCGTTAAGACCCTATGCTAGTGCACTCCTTAAAATTGACTAAATGTAGCAGGTATTGCATTTAAAATGTATTACTCTTGGCAGAAAATGTTAAAATCCACTCTGGAATGAGAATATCACCTTAATACATACAACCTGTAACAGCAAATAACAAATTGGCCTGTCAATATATCCTGTCCCAATTTCCTGTTAAATAGGAAATATGTGAAGAGAGTAAAAAACTTTGCTTGGCAAGTCTGTTGGAGTCTTTTAAGCTTATCTTTACTGTGGTTATATGGGAGGATAACAATGTGTCCAAACAGCTTAATAGTGAGAAATGCTGTAATATGAAAAAATGATTTTTTTTTACGGCACGTTTCTTTTTTTAAAAAATAATTATGCATGCAGTTAAGACATTAAGACTACATCAAACTAATGGTACGTTTTCCACGACAACGAAAAGTTTTTCCTTTGCATTTTTTGCATACAGACAACACCATTGTCAAGACAATTCCCATTCACACGGCTCTGCGAAAACAACTAACAACGCTGTATTCTGCTGCCAGACCAGTAGGTGGCGATGTCACTTTGTAAAGAAAACGTCTACGGTTACGTATGTAACCCTCGTTCCCTGAGTAGGGAACGGAGACGTTACGTCGGATGACGATGAATGGGGTTTCGCTTAGAAAGCCTATCAGCTTCGAGTATTACAAAATGAGCCTATGGCAAAGAAATGCCATGGGTCTGCGGAATTTGCATGACGTAACTCCGCCCCACCTTGTGGGTATAAAAGGAGGAAGTCCGCAACAGCAGTTTATGTTTCTTCGCTGAGGAGCCAAGACTGAGCTCAGGCGATCCCCGCGGTACAGCGGAAAGTGGCAGGCAGACGTAACGTCTCCGTTCCCTACTCAGGGAACGAGGGTTACATACGTAACCGTAGACGTTCCCTTTCGTTGTCACTCCGAGTTACGTCGGATGACGACGAATGGGGTTACCAGTCTAATCACGCCACCTTCTCAGCTGTCTTCCAGTGCCCTGCGTAAATCGAGGTCCCTGACATAGAAGGACGAAGGACTCAATTTAACACAGGAATACCAAGGTACACTGGGAAGCATATCCCAAGCTAGGGGAAGTATGCAATTAATGCCAACCCAGAGGGGGGGGGACTTAGAGAATACACATATGACCCGAAGGAAACATATGGAGAACACTGGGGTGTCCAGCCGCAGGTGGAATATTTCAACCCCAGGGGTGGCAAGGTGGCTTGCCAAGGGAAAGACACATGCTCAGAGAGGCTTACAGTGGAAATACACATGTGGGGGTCGCTCAGGGGAGGGACCATGCACACGGGAGGCACCTAGCCGACGCGCAGGCAAGAGACACTGGCGCCGACGTCAGGAGTGCTGGAGGAACTCAGGGCTTTCGGGGAAGCTCACCTGAGGAGAATATCGCACGTATCCAGTCCGTGGAGTGGAATGGCGAGCAAGCGAAGACACCTGAGCGGGTCCGGTACTAGCTAGTTGAAGCGAGTACATGGAAGGACACTGGCTCCACTCGGAGATTATAGAATCTGGCGAATGTGTTAGGTGTCGCCCAGCCTGCAGCTCTGCAGATGTCTGTTAGCGAGGCGCCATGCGCTAGAGCCCAAGAGGATGCCACACTCCGGGTGGAGTGGGCCGTCACACCAAGGGGGCACGGTCGGCCTTGCTGCTGGTATGCCAAAGCAATGGCCTCCACTATCCAGTGAGACAACCTTTGCTTGGAGAGAGCCTTTCCCTTCAGCTTCCCACCATAACAGACAAAGAGCTGGTCTGAGGTCCTGAAACACTGCGTCCTGTCTACATAGGCGCGAAGAGCGCGTACTGGACAGACCAGTGCCAAGGCTGGGTCTGCCTCCTCCGGGGGCAGCGCTTGCAGGTTCACCACCTGGTCCCGAAAGGGAGTGGTAGGAACCTTGGGCACGTATCCGGGCCGGGGTCTCAGGATCACGTGAGAGAAGGCCGGCCCGAATTCCAGGCACGCTTTGTCGACGGAGAATGCGTGCAGGTCCCCTACCCTCTTGATGGAGGCCAGTGCAACCAGGAGCGCTGTCTTCATTGACAGGAACTTAAGCTCAACTGATTGCAGGGGCTCAAAGGGAGCACTCTTCAGGGCAGTTAGAACCCCTGAGAGGTCCCAAGAGGGAACGAGAGGAGGACGAGGAGGATTTAGTCTCCTCGCTCCTCTCAGGAACCTGATGACCAGGTCGTGCTTCCCTACCGACTTACCTTCGACGGGGTCATGATGTGCGGCAATGGCGGCAACATAGACCTTAAGGGTAGAGGGAGACAGCCTTCGCTCCAACCCTTGCTGAAGGAAGGAAAGCACAACGCTGATCGAGCATCTCCGGGGGTCTTATCGGTGAGAAGAGCACCAGTCGACGAAGAGGTTCCACTTCAACGCATAGACGTGTCTCGTGGACGACGCTCTAGCGGAAGTGATGGTAGCCGCCACCGCTGGTGGAAGGGTACTCAAACCTACCTCGAGCCGTCCAGGAGCCACACGTGGAGGCTCCAGAGATCGGGGCGAGGGTGCCACAGGGTGCCCCGTCCCTGAGAAAGAAGGTCCTTCCTCAAAGGAATGGGCCAGGGAGGTGCTGTCGCGAGGAGTGCAAGTTCGGAGAACCAGGTCCGGCCGGGCCAATACGGCGCGACCAAAATGACCTGCTCCTTGTCCTCCCTGACCTTGCGCAAGGTCTGCGCAAGAAGGCTCACTGGGGGAAACGCATATTTGCGGCCCGGCGGCCAGCTGTGCGCCAGTGCATCCGTGCCGAGCGTGCCCTCGGTCAGGGAAAAATACAGGGCGCAATGGGTCGAGTCGTGAGAGGCAAACGGATCTATCTGTGCGTCCCCGAACTGGTCCCAAATCAGCTGAACCGACTGGGGATGGAGTCGCCATTCTCCAGGGAGGGCTGAAGCCGTGAGAGCTTGTCGGCTGCACAGTTCAGGGCTCCGGGAATGAAAATGGCTCGAAGTGACCTCAGATGCTTCTGACTCCATAGGAGGAGGTGGCGGGCGAGTTGTGACATACGGCGGGAGCGTAGACCACCTTGATGGTTGATGTACGCTACAGTAGCGGTATTGTCTGAGCGGACTAGTACGTGTTGACCCCTGAGCAACGCCGGGAAGCGGTGCAGGGCAAGGCGTACTGCCAACAACTCGAGGCAATTGACATGCCATAGCCGCTGGGGTCCTGTCCAGGAGCCCGCAGCAGCATGTCCATTGCACATGGCGCCCCAGCCCGTGGTGGAGGCATCTGTGGAGACCACAACATGCCGGGAAGCTCGTTCCAGGGGGACACCCGCCCTGAGAAAACTGAGGTTCGACCACGGGGTGAGGAACTGACGGCAGGTCGGAGTAACTGGTACTCGGAGCGTGCCTTGTTGCCATGCCCACCTCGGGACTCGGTCGCGAAGCCAAAGCTGAAGCGGTCTCATATGAAGCAATCAGAGCGGCGTGACCGCGGCTGCAGATGCCATATGCCCCAGGAGCCTCTGAAAATGTTTCAGTGGAACCGCACTCTTGCTCCTGAGATGTCTCAGGCAAGTCAGCAGTGACTGCGCGCGCTCGCTCGTAAGCTGCGCGGACATGGCGACCGAGTCGATGTCCATACCGAGAAAAGAGATCCTCTGCACGGGGCAAAGTTTGCTCTTCTCCCAGTTGACGCCCAGACGAGCTAGGTGCCGGAGCACTAGGTCCCTGTGTTCGCAAACCTGATCTCGAGAGTGAGCTAGGATCAGCCAGTCGTCGATATAACTCAGGATGCGAACCCCGTGTTCCCGAAGGGGAACAAGGGCAGCCTCGACGACCTTTCTTGAAGGTGCGAGGAGACAGGGCTAGCCCGAAAGGGAGAACCGCGTACTGGTATGCCTGCCCCTCGAAAGCAAACCGTAGGAACGGTCTGTGTCGAGGAAGAATGGAGACATGAAAGTAGGCGTCCTTCAGGTCGATCGCTGCAAACCAATCCTGGGGCCGCACGCATTCGAGAACGCGTTTGGCGGTGAGCATCTTGAACGGCAGCCTGTGAAGGGAGCGGTTCAGCACGCGCAAGTCCAGGATTGGCCGTAACCCACCGGTTTTCTTGGGGACAATGAAGTAGGGGATGTAGAACCCGGACCTCATCTCGGCTGGAGGGACAGTCTCGATTGCACCCTTCGCCAGCAGGGTGGCAATCTCTGCTCTCATGATAGGGGCATTGCCACCGACCAAAGTGGAGCGGACTCCCCTGAAGCGGGGAGGAGACCGTGCGAACTGAATCGCAAGCCGAGCCTGACGGAACGCGCGATCCAGCGGGACAGACGGGGAAGCTCTAGCCAGGCTCCCAGGAACTGAACCGGCGGGATCACGCGACGACAGGCGTCCCCCCGGAGGGGCAGCGAAGCGGAGTAACTGGCCCAGACGTGGACGGCATAGCGGCCCGGTGTGGGGGCACAGTTAGCAACCGCGCCCTGGCAGAGGGGGCCAGGGGAGGACCAGGCTGGTCGTCCCGCGGGGGCCTGCTCTGCCAGGGGTCTGGCGACAGAGGGGGACAGGGGTGAAGCGGTCCATGGACGGCACGCCGTGTCAACCACCTCTGGGACAGAGGGGGACGAGGAGAGCACGGCTAGAGGGCGGCGCTCTGTGTCGTCCGAGAACTCTGTGTGCTCAGAGACGGGAGAGTCAGTTCTTTGCGAATAAGGATTCTTCCCCGGCCCTCCACCGGGGAAAGGAGTGGTCCTGCTCCCAACTCCTGGAAAGAACTGAGTTCCATCTCTGAGGAGCCCCCCTCAAGAGCGCCACCTAACCCGGCGCGTAGCGGGGGGCGGGGCTGGAGAGGGCTGTGGCGTCCGGCGGGGGGGCGCCCTCGGCGGTGGGCAGACCGAGGGACCTGAGCGGACGGCGGGGCCGTCGGGACAGAGTCGACCTCAACCTGCTCCATCCCCGAGGAGCCCGTCTCAGGAGCGCCGCTTAACCCGGCGTGTAGCGGGGGCGGGGCTAGAGAGGGCTGTGGCGTCCGCCCGCGGCCCCCAGAGCCGGCCCGGGTGAACGGGCAGGGTGGGAGCCGCGGGAGGGCGCCCTTGGCGGTGGACAGACCGAGGGATCTGAGCGGACGGCGGGGCCGTCGGGACAGAATCAACGTCAGTCTGCTCATGGACGGCTGAGAGCTGTTGGGCCAGCCCTCAACCGCACCGCCGAAGAGGCCGACCTGGGATATGGGAATGTCGGACAGACAGGTCCGCGCGACATCCAGCACATCAAACAGGTATGGCCACCGAATGGTGAGCATCACCTGACCCAGGGAGCGTACGGCCACTTTCGTCGCTCGGAGAGCAAGGTTAGTGGCGGCGCGCAGCTCAGTGAAGAGCCCTGGGTCAGTCCCGCCCTCGTGCAGGTCCATGAGCATCTGGGTCAGGTAGACCAGCAGAATGACCATGGCACGCAGTGAGGCGGCCGCCAGTCCCGTGGCGCTATAGGATCTCGCCACAAGCGTAGACGAAAAACTACAGGCCACGGACGGGTGCTTAGGATTGCGCCGAGAAGAAGCACTCTGAGGACACATAGCATCGCAACAGAGCGTTCAGCCGGGGGAACCCCAGTGTACCCACGGGCAGCGGCCCCATCGAGGGGAGGAAAGGCGGATGAGATCAGCGAATGGCCCCTGATCTCATCATGCACATCCGGGAAGAACGGTATTGGGGTTTGCCGTGGACGAGGGTCGGCGGCCTCACCCAAAAACCAATCGTCCCGGGAAAGCATGGCCGTCATCTCCGGATCAGACTCGACGAGTCGTCACTTCCAGGAAAATCAAACCCACCTAGTGAAGCTGCTACAAACATAATATCATCCTCTGTAGCTTCAAATGAAACACACGGGCCACCAGAGGGTAGACCCGTGGGAATCACCTGTTCACTAGCGGGCACCGTCATTGAAGAGGGGGGCTGGGGTCGCGGACACATAGTCGGGGCCTTGTTCCAGACCGAAACCCTCAGGTCACCCTGGCCACCAGCCGAAGATCGGGGGGTGGATGAGGGGACTCTCACTCATGTGAGTTCACCGAGTCTCGACCTTAATGACGCGATGATCATGTTTCCATGGAGAAAACATGAGTCATCCACGAGCGCTGCTCTAGCATGATCAAGCCGAAACATACTAGACAACGCTCGTGCCCATCAGAGTCCGATACCAAGCTGCCGCACCATTCATTTTTTTTTTTTTTTTTTTTTTAAATGCACGGGCGAGCCGTCTTTAAAAAGACGTGCCGCGTGCAAGCTCTTTTAGTGAGAGAAAACTCAAGTGTTGAAGCACCCGGGGAGACACGCACCGACTGGCAGACCACTGCAACAGATCAGCAGGAAGCATGCGCTCGCCGTAGATCGCCGTCACACCAACACTCGAGGTACTCGTTTGTAAAGCTGACAATTCAGAGATGGCTTGTGGAGAGAAGAATACACTTGGCTCCGAAGCGAAAACATAAACTGCTGTTGCGGACTTCCTCCTTTTATACCCACGAGGTGGGGCGGAGTTACGTCATGCAAATTCCGCAGACCCATGGCATTTCTTTGCCATAGGCTCGTTTTGTAATACTCGAAGCTGATAGGCTTTCTAAGCGAAACCCCATTCGTCGTCATCCGACGTAACTCGGAGTGACAACGAAAGGGAACCTACGTGCCTATAGACTGAACAAGTAATACGCATGCATTAACGTCATCGTTTTCAAAAATTCATGTTTTCGTAGTTTACATGGAAACGGTAATGGGATCGTTTTCAAAAACGTGCACTTTGAAACCGGTTTTCAAAAGTTTGCATTTTCAGGCCCCCAAAACGCTGTCGTCGTGTAAAAGAACAGCCAAAACGCATACAAAGTTTTCCGTTTTTAGTTGAAAACGGTGTCGTGTAAACGGCCCGTTAGATTACATTTAACTTCACTAAACTAAGACTACCCTTTATTTATAAATGTCATTTATTTTATTATGTATAAAAGATGCACAGTTAGAAAAGAAATTATATATATCCATTTGCTTCTAGATATGGATTTAATCATACAGGTGTGATCCAATAACGTCCCTCAAGATGCAGCGACAGCTGTTTAACCCAGAGGAGAATATTTAAGCCAAGTCCAATCGGTAACACTTTACAATAAGGTTCATTAGTTAACTACCTTAGTTAACATGAACTAAGAATGAACAATACTTCTACAGCATTTATTAATCTTAGTTAATATTAATTTCAACATTTACTAATACATTATTAAAATCAATGGTTATATTTGTTAACATGAGTTAATGTACTGTGAACTAATATGAACAAACAATGAACAGCTGTATTTGTATTAACTAACATTAACAAAGATTAACTAATATAGTAACAAATGTATTGCTCATTGTTAGTTCATGTTAGTTAATACATTAACTAATGTTAACTAATGAACCTTATTGTAAAGTGTTACCGTCCAATCTAATAAAGATTCCACTAGAATTTGACAATGTACAAATATTTTAAGTAGGCACCTTTTGATTTCTTAACTCTATTGGCTTCATGTATTCATAAATTCTTCCAAAGAGTACATGCACAAGAGTACATGAACATATACATGTTCCAAATTTCTGTCAAATGAGCTTGTGTAGCTGAACACGACGCGGCTCCTTATCATGCGTAGATAATCCAACGTAGCCAATGTCTTTCATAACATATCAAAAGTAAAAGCACTAGGTTCATGAAAGATATTGTTTATCCTTCCTCAAAGATACTGTTGTTTCTTACCGGGAGGGAGGGTGCGGGGGGGAACGGGTGGGGCCATCACACTCCCGACATGAGCAGAGAGGAACGGCAGAGTGTCCCTGGTGCCACTGTCCAAACTCCAGCTGCTGGGAGCTGTCAACACTGCCAGAAAGAGCAAAGACCAACATCACTTTACACATCACTACTGACCTGCTGGATCCTAATCTGAAGGTCAGATATCTCAAGAATGGCTGCTTAGAGCATTTTGAGGTTTGGATTCTGGTGTTTCCAACCGAACACTAGCTAAAGTAGCGTAATGAGAAAGACTTCTTTAGCAAGTATTTACCTTTGTTTACTAAAGTTGTTAATGGAAATAAAAATCATTTTGCTACAAAGAATAGGCGAGAGTCTAGTTTATAAACTGCAAAAATTAAGTCTCAGGGCCAGATTTACTAAACAGGTCCAATGGGAGTGGAAATTTCTGCGCGGTTTACTGACGACGCAAACATTAAAGAATGTAGACACAGCTGGGTCATTTCCATAATGACCAACACAATCTACCAAGAGCAGCACAAATTAGCTTCTGGGTTAAGACAAATTTTTTTTTTGGTAATTAATTCGGTAATTAATGGCGGAAATACCAGTAAATTGACTAGCGCAAACCTTAGTAAAACACCTTGCATGATTCATTTTAAATACTCTCCTCCCATAAATGTTGCATCTGAAAGGGAAACTCCTACAAATGCATATGCAATAAAGACAGCCGCAAAAATAACCCTGTCCACGCCTTTTCAGCACAGCGTGTCTTTAGTAAATCCTGACAGTAATTGTTTAACGACAAAAGAAGGTTTGCGCTGCCGCATGCTGTTAGTAAATCTGGCTCTTAAAAAGTAGGCGTCCATGAGCTCAAGCGTTAGAATAGGGCTGGACTGTGTGCGGACTCTCTTGACTTTCAGTGCTGCCATTGGTTTTTGGTCAGCTGGGAATATAACTGAAACTGTCGCTGCATCCAAAAAGGCCCACTTCCCTACTATATAGTATGTGAAAACCGGTACACCAAAAGAGTAGTATGTGCGAACATTATTTGAAAAACAAAAGCGAAAAGTACCCAGATGACCTACAACTTCCAGTGAGATTCTGGAGTGTGCATTCAATGTATACTTTACTTTCCTATGAGGCCACGGGAGAGGAGTCGTGACTGGCAGGTAAGCGTAGTAGGTCACATGACAAAGCCAACCTGACCGATGTAGTACGTCCGGAATGCATTCATACAACAAATACACATACTAAATAGAACATACTTTTTAAATGGTCACAAAGTCGGTAGTACCTACTCAGACTGTATGCACTTTTTGATGCAGCAAGTATTGTGATTTCTGCCTGGGGTGAGGGGATTGTGGGTTTGTGGATGGATAGAGGGGTACAGTGGGTTCAGAGAATCATACACACCCAGTCATACCTTTGTCAGCCACAGAGAGATTAGGGTCACTGCAGGGTTTGCAGGGACCAATGACCTGATGGTATAGAGCCCTCTGATGGTTAGTAGGCTGGTGAAAAAAAAAAGCAAAATAAAAAAAAATTACTGCTGTTACGTTACCCTCATAACTGAGGCATATCATTTCCTGACACAGTTAAATGGATTTGCGAAAATGCAAATTAGCTGCATCTTGTGGTATACGCACCTGTCCGTTCTCGGTTATGTTGGGGTACATGGCACTGCTGGGACGGTCCCTGTGCGGCGGTAGAAGCATCAACAACTCTCGGTTTTGCCTGTATCTGTCAGGTAGTGATGGGGACCCAACTGGAGAGAAATGAAAATATCTGTACGTTGAGACTAGAAAAGCCATCTTTGGGCTGAGATGTTCTTTTGAGTGAAGTTAGAAGATATTGATTGTCATCACAGTAAATTAATGTTCAAATCCCAATGCGTTTTAGCTCTCAAACATTGGTTGGGAAACACTCAAACCTGGTGTTATTATGAAGTTTACTGTTGCTCACCTCTGATGCTGCCGTGCCCGGAGTTGATCATCTGAGATGGAGCTGAATGCGTCGAGCTCAAGCTGGATGATGATGGACTGGGCTGAAATGTTACACAGAGGGGAAAAGTACTTTAAAAGATCAGATACAATATTCTTGCTAGTTGCTATGGTGTTCTGAGAGGTTGGCAGAGAGTTGCTAGGTGGTGAGTGGTTTCTAGGGTGTTGCTAGGCAGTTGTTTGGTTGTTCTGAGATGTTGATAGGGTATTGCTAATTGATAGGTGCTTTCTGGGGTGCTATGAGTGTTTGCTAATGTTAAAGGGGAAATGAAGCAGTCAGTCAAGTTTACATGATTTACAAGATGGATGTCCACTATAATCAAAAATTATATAAGAAACATGACAAATTTTAACATAAAAGAAACACCGTTATATCTTTCGCGGCAAGGGCGCCGCCATTGTGCAGTATTATAACCTGTGACGTCACGGGGTGGGTTTGCTCTGTGCTGAGTTCAGTAAAATACAGTGAAAGATGCATGTAAGCAGGTCGAACCAGCGAACAACTAACGTTAGGTACAGTCATTGTTAGCTAACAGCTGTAAGCATGAACTAGCTAACGCTAACTTAGTGTTTAGCTAGTGAACTTTATTAGTACCAGACAAAAAGACGACGTCTAACGTTAACAAACTGCACATGGAAACATTGTTCGCGATGTCTGCCATCATATTCCTGTCTCTTGTCAACACCATGGTTGCAATACATGGTCAAGATCAGCGTCTTGACAGCAGATGGATCGTGATATCGTGGCATAATAATCTGTTTGGTTGTAATGTACTTACCTGAATTAAATGAAATCGAATGTATCGTCCTATGGAATCATTCATTCACAGACAGCATACGAAGATGTTCAACTAATAAAGATCTTCATCGCTGGCAAACAATATAACAGTTAGATTTGTTTTCACTAGACTATACTATAGATAGGTCCATGGCCACTTCATCCAACGCTCTTGATGTTCTTAAATCTTCCTGTTACGACTCCGAGCAGTGTTGCCAGATTGGAAATGTCCAATTATCGTACCAGTAGTTCAAAATTATCGTATTTGGAAGAAAATGATCGTACACGACGTAACCATGCAGAATACAGCTATTTATCCCCACATGTAGGGTGGATTGTTTGGTTTTGTTGACGGGGGGGGGGGGGGGGGGGGGGGGGGTTGTAGTGTTGACGTGCGGTCCGGGCGACGCCGTGTGGTGCCTGTGTGTGTGTGTATACGTGCTTGCGTGCAGGCAGGTGAGCCTGCAAAATGATTCTGGGTCAGAGAGAGAAGCGGTAGGATGTGTGTTTGGACGAACGACTGAAAACTCTGAAATTATCGTACATTATGGGATTTTTTTCATTATTGATCGTACATCGTACAGAGGTCAAAAATATCGTACAAATACGATAATTATCGTACATCTGGCAACACTGACTCCGAGTCGAGTGTGAATTGAAAGCGCTTCAGTGATTCAGTGCGTGCAGGAAACCGAACAGATCATTCAAACTGATTCGCGAACCGATTTAGACAGATCTCCCAAATCTCGTTATATGCAGGACCATACAAATTATGGTGTTATGGTGTATTAGGTGTAGCTCATACCTGTCAACACTACCGTTTTCCCCAGGAGTCTCTTCCCTCACATCTATCTCCCGCCCCCTTCCCGTTTTGTTATTTCTCCCGTGAAACTCCCGTACTTTGTATGGCCCAAATCTCGTTATATGCAGGGATGCAAACGGCGCACTTTATTTTAATGCAAACATGTATATAAATGCGAATGAGTTTTCCAAGCGCGCTGTATCTTTTTTATGGGCATGATGAGCGATGCTCAATTTACAAATGAATCACTCTTTTTTTTTTTTGTCGATTCTGTTCAAAGACTTCATCAAACATTTTGGCAGGTCTGTCTAAATCGGTTCGCGAATCAGTTTGAATGATCTGTTCGGTTTCCTGCACGCACTGAATCACTGAAGCGCTTTCAATTCACACTCGACTCGGAGTCGTAACAGGAAGATTAGTATGCTGTCTGTGAATGAATGATTCCATAGGACGATACATTCGATTTCATTTCATTCAGGTAAGTAAATTTTACAACCAAACAGATTATTACGCCACGATATCACGATCCATCTGCTGTCAAGACGCTGATCTTGACCATGTATTGCAACCATGGTGTTGACAAGAGACAGGAATATGATGGCAGACATCGCGAACAATGTTTCCATGTGCAGTTTGTTAACTTTAGACGTCATATTTTTGTCTGGTACTAATAAAGTTCACTAGCTAAACACTAAGTTAGCGTTAGCTAGTTCATGCTTACAGCTGTTAGCTAACAATGACTGTACCTAACGTTAGCTGTTCGCTGGTTCGACCAGCTTACATGCATCTTTCACTGTATTTTACTGAACTCAGCACAGACCAAACCAACCCCGTGACGTCACAGGTTATAATACTGCACAATGGCGGCGCCCTTGCCCCGAAAGATATAACGGTGTTTCTTTTATATGTTAACATTTGTCATGTTTCTTATATAATTTTTGATTATAGTGGACATCCATCTTGTAAATCATGTAAACTTGACTGACTGCTTCATTTCCCCTTTAAGGTGTCGCTTGGATATTATGGGTGGTTTCTAGGGGGTTGTTAGGGCATTGTTATGAAGAATGTAGGGTGTTCTGAGAGGTTGTCTGGGAATTGCTAGGGGGTTGGTAGCTTCTAGGGTGCTGCTAGGCAGTTGCTCAGGTGTTGCTAGGGCGTTGTTAGGCAGTTTCTAGGTTGTTCGAAGAGGTTGCTAGGGTATTGCTAGGTGATGTGTGCTTGTTAGGGTGCTATGAATATGCGTTAATGAGACATTTCTTAGGATATTTTGGGTTGGTTGGATGGTCTCTAAGGTGTTGCTAGACAGTTGCTTGGATATTGCTAAGCAGTGCTAGGAAGTTGTTAGGCAGCTGTTTGGTTGTTCTGAGATGTTGATAGGGTATTGCTAATTGATAGGTGCTTTCTGGGGTGCTATGAGTGTTTGCTACTGCTAAGGTGTTGCTTGGATATTATGGGTGGCTTCTAGGGTGTTGCTAAGCAGTGCTAGGAGGTTGTTAGGCAGTTCCTAGGTTGTTCTGAGGGGTTTATTGCTAGGTGATTGTTGGTGTGCTATGAGTGTTAACTTATGCGAGACATTAAGCTAGGATAATATGGGTGGTTGCTAGGGTATTGCTAAGAAGTTGATAGGTTAGATATCCTTAGTGGTTGCTAGGGTATTGCCAAGCGGTGCTAGGACATTGTTATGCAGATGGTAGGGTGTTCTTCTGGGTTGTTAGGCATTGCTAGGTGGTGGGTGGTTGCCAAGATGTTGCTAGGTGGATGCTAGGTTTCTATGGTGCTCTAAGTGGTAACTAGGGGATTGCTAGGAGGAGGCTGCTAGTGTTGTTGTTAGGGTGTACTGAGTGGTTACTGTGAAGTTGCTATGTGGTGGGTGGTTGCTAGGACATTGCTAAGTGGATGTTAAGGTACTATAAGTGGTTTCTAGGACACTGCTAGGTGGCAGATGGTTTCTAGGATATTGCTAGATAGATGCCTGGGTGCCTTAAATGGATGCTTGGGTGTTTTGGTTGGTCACTAGGCTGTACTTGTACACTAAATGTGTGTATTATGTGCTGATGTAGCCCACCTGCATGCGGTAGAGGTCCTCCGGGTGTTCCATCATACTGTCCGTCAGGATGAGCAAGTTTCCTGTCTCACTGGAGGTGTGAGAGGAGAGAGAAGAGGAGGAGTGGCGGACAGACCCCAACACATTCAGAGGGCTAGAGACAGACAGAGAGAGAGAAGGGGAGGAGAGGGATGGGAATACAGGGATGGAAAAGAAAAGCAAGAGAAAGAGTGGAGGAACGGGAATGCATGCAGGGATGAGGAAATTGAATCAAGATGAAGAAAAGAGATTGTAGGGTCATAGAACACAGGCAGCCATGCGAGTATGAACAAAAAAGAAGAACAAGGGAAGACAGAATAAAGGAGAAAGAAAGAGGATATAAAGCATGCACACAGAAAGATGTCAAACATTTGTGAGGTAAAGTGACAGAAGAGAGAGAAGGAGAAAGAGGAACAAACAGAGAGACATGAGAGAGACGTGGCGGAGCTGAAGCTAGTGTGTTCAGGGTGGGCAGCATGAGTGTGTACGCGTGTTTATGAGGAATACACGTCGAGGAGTGTTTGTGAAGAGAAAGGAAGGGCTGCGTCTACAGAGCAGGAATCTCTCTATAACTCACAGACATGTGAGTAGAACATACACAAGCTGTGTCCGAAACCGCTCACTCGTTCACTCATTCACTAATCCCTATATAGTGTATGGCATTTGAGTGCACTATATCTGCAAGGAGTGAACGAAATGAAGTGAGTGAATTAAGACGCTGACGTTTACACTGTGCGTCGGAGAGCTGGAGCTGTCGCAGAAAAGGCTGTCACACGTAGTGATAAAACTCCTTTTATCTTACGTTACTATATAAAATAATATTAACAACAATAGCAATCATAATGACTTTATTTTGTAATTATATATACCTCCGTGCCAGCTATGCAGTTTCATAGATTGAAATTGTAACTCTCACGCTCACAGATGACGTGGTGGTTGAGCGCCCTCAGGCGACCGTTATTACATTCGAATGAATACGCTTCCTACAGATGATTAACGGATATTTTTCAAATCATCCACCAAATTATCATCTCTCCCTTTACAGTTTAACGAGTTAACAACAATGCCACAAATTATCAAAACACCTGGCTGTTAGTAAAATGCATCAAATTGTGTTAATGCCTAAATAATATATTTTAATACAAAAATTATATACAGGTCTATATAATTTACCTTATAAATATAATTTCATTTAATTTTAAAATTCAACTATATAATATTGTCTCAATATTTTAATATGTTCTATTCAAGTAATGATTAATAAAACATAAAATAAATAAATAAAACTAGCATGAAATAAATGTTAAAGCAGCAATAAGAAAGCTGTAAAGTAATCTCTGGTTTAAACTTGCTCGCTCCGCACTTTCATGCGCGCTCAGTTTTCTCCGCATTGGATTGTGGGAAATAGTGCTTCAGCAAGTGTACATCGAATGTACACTCGAATTCAGAGAGGATTGTGGGTAAAAGTAGTGAATGAATTCAGGGAATGATGTCGTTCACTCAGAATTCGGACACCACTACAAAATGGCCGACACCCGATATAGTGCACTATATAGTCGATAGGGAGCGGTTTCAGACACAGCTACAGACTATTCAGATTCATTACAATGCGATATATAGAGTTTCCTGTGAGGTGCAACACGTGAAATTAACATTTGTAATAATGAAATCCTGAATATAATGACTAAAAATAACAAAAGCCCATACAATTACTAAAACGAACAAAAATGAAAATAATGTAAAAGCCTATTCAAAAAAATATGAACAAAAACCATAAGAGTATATAAATTATTCTAAAATAACACGGTTTGCACAATCTTTTTCTGTAGACAAATAAAACGTTGTAATTTATTTATTCATATTTTATTTTAAATGCGTGAGTTGGACTAGATAATATTTTTAATAAGATAGTATTTTCACTATTTTTGATAAACAAAAAAGGTAATAATAAACAATCCATATGTGTGTCCAGTATGTGAGTAGATACAAAATAAAAATATATGCATATAAAAATATATTAAATACAAATCTAAGCATATAATATGCATATAAAAATATATTAAATACAAATCTAAGCATATAAAATGAACAGTTTCCATAATTATTTTCTTTTTGGCATCACATTATGGAGCTAGTATCCCTCATAAAAAGTAGTACTAAATATTTAGTACATTACACTCATGTATACTAAGTATGTTGAATGGATTTCCATTAGTGTGCATGAATTTGAACAGCATGTTTAATTTAAAGGAATGTTCTAGCTAAGCTCATTCTACAGCATCCGTGTTGTGCTGTTGAATACCACAGAAAATAATTGATTTCTTACATCAGATTGTAAATATTAAAACATTGCCTTCATTTAGTATGCTGTTCTAATATGTACTTACATCCAATAGATACCTCTGTGTGCATGCAGAATGGTGTCTGTAAGGGTGTGCTGACCTGTGTCGGTGCATGAGTTTAATACTCTCAGGGCTCATGGGACTGTGGGTGGCGAGGATGCCCCTCGGGGTACTCGCCCCTGAGCAGGCCGGGCTCAGCTTATCCAGACCGGGCAGACCCTGCAGGGCCACATAGAAACACTACTCTGAATACACACACTGTCTGCATTAATGCCAACACAGATTTAATATTACACACCAGGTCATCTTACAAAAAAATCTGAGTTTGATACTGAATCTACGCAAAGAATGAAGTGAGAAAAGCAAAATGTATTTAAAGACCCCATGAAATCTAAAAGCACAGTTTTCTTTCCTACATTGGCATTTCCTATTTAAACAAGAAGTTTGGGGCGAGACTTATTAAATGGCTTTTTCATTACTGGACATAACCAGAAATTAGTTGCAATTAACATACTGTCATTCTAGAGAGCATTTGATTGGACAAATATTTGGACACGCCCATGAGTGCATGATGAGTCATCAATGATTTTGGCTTGTTTAAAAAAAAAAGTTGTTTATTTTAACTTCTAGGAGTAAAATAGCAAATAAATGACTGTACCTAAAACTAACAAACATGGAATTGAAGCCACAAACTTGCTTTTTTTTATTTTCTTAATTATAATAAAATCTAATAATATTAATTGAAATTTATTTATCGTGGCAAAATTCAAATTTTGTTGACAAATCTGTCAATTCATGAGAAGCAGATGTGAGGTCTCACATGACAGAGGCTGCTCCTCATCATCTGGAACTGGTCGATCAGCTTCTTGTGCAGGGGACGCATTTCCGGGTGCACCAGTTTCTCGTGGACGGCCAGACCCACGCCGAGGATGTGAACCTATGGGGTTTATAAATAAGGTGGATTATTTGACCTTTTTTGCGTTGTTAAAATGAAGAAGTTTAAGATGCGTTCACCTGTTCTTGCATCAGATCCTTGAGTTGGGTGATCTTCTCTGTATCCTCTGGGTGACTGCTAATGTACTCTTTATCGAAGAATGCCTGGGCGACAAGAAGCATAAAAACACTCGACAACTTATAATGAAACTATTCTTTTAGATGAAGGCTGAACGTCTGATGTTCATTTATTCGAGCAACAAAAAGCCCATCAATGTAATAGAAATGTGAAGAAAGCAGTGCTGCTAGTGTGAGGTTTCTATTCAACCTCTGAATGTTAAATTTGGTCGAGTTTGCACCACTCACTTCCTGGTATCTGGCGATCCCCCCGTTGACAGCTGCATCGATCACCCCATTCAGGCACATGCTGAGCAGGTTAATGTTTCCGTGAAGCTGCTTGTGCTGGTACTGACTGATCAGGGTGCGCAGCTCCTGGTTCTTATTCTCCACCACGTAAATGGCGTTCTCCAGTGGACTAACTTCAACCTAGAGGACATGACGTACATACGGTAAACACAGGTGCTCTGAATTTATACTCCAAATCCATTTTGGCATTATTATTATAATCTTGAGTTTAGTGTTTGGGTAGTATAAATTATTTTTTTATATATATATATATATATTATTAACAATTAAATATATTTAATTATTAATGTAAAAACATTCTTTAAAGTCAAATTTTTGAGTTTGATTTGATTGTAGTGTTTGGATTGTTTAAATGTAAATTACAGATGTTTTATTTATTTAAAATGTTTTGCAAAATTATATTAAAAACTTCATGAAAGGCACTTTTTAATATTTGTTATAATTTAAAATATATATTTTTAAGTGTAAAATGATTTAAGTGTTTAAGTAGTATAGATGTAAATTAGATATATTTTTTATTTAAACAATTAATTATTCATGCAAAAATCATATTAAAAAACATTAAATATGTATATCCATGACTTCATGAAAGTAAAAAAACGTAAATGAAAAATGTTTAAGTAAATTTTTTAATGTAATTGTTTAAGTGTTAAATTGATTTTAGTGTTTGGATAGTTTAAATGTAAATTACACTTTAATAATTTTTTTGCAAAATGACTTCTTGACTTCCTGAAAGTTACATTTATGGATTTTTTTTTTAAAGGGACACTATGTAGTTTTTCAACCTTCATAATATATTTCCAAGACCCTTGAGATGGTACATCGACTTACAATAGGTTGAATGACACATTTGCCGTAGCCTGACAGTGTCTGTATCGCTTTTACTGGCACTATGTAACTTCGGGTTTCGGGTAGGAACCCGAGCACAAAAAAAAAAAAAAAACTACAAAATTCGACTGCTTTACGGCATACGTCACTTCCCCCACCACCCCCCACTTCCTCAAATTCTGACGTGAGAGCCCAACTAGAACTAGCGTTTGATACCCGTCTATATGTTGTTGCAACAACTAAAAGGAAGAAGGCAAAGGTTTTGTCAGAGGAGACTAAAAAAAGAAAAAGGGAGAGTGACAAATTAAAAGGCCGGACGAGGATCAATACTGGAGGGAGAGCAAGACAGTTTGAAGACGGTGAGAGTGTGCATGCGCGCGACACCGGCTCTCTCTCTCTCTGCTCGTTCTTTCAGTAACATGCACCCTGTCACAAGCGCAGCAGTCAGTCATCTATAAAGTATTTATACATTTATAAATAAACGATGGTTTATTTGGTGGTTAATAACACCTCGGTACGATGGTTATAATAAATAATCTTTCAGGATAACTATCCTAATGTCTGCAGGCTGATAATCATGTTTGTTTATATATTTTTTTGGTGAAAGGGTCTTGCCTCAGGCTATAATGCAAATCGATTTTCAAAATTGCAATAATCATGTCTAACGACATAGTAACGGACATTGTTACGAAATAATGCGACGTACATGTACGTTTATTGATGTCATCTGGCATTTTGTAATGTTTACATTACACTCAAAAAACATAAATGAAATTATACAGTAGGCCTAGGCTATAGGCTATTTACTTGTAATTTAGCTGCAATCATGTAAAAACGTTATAAGCCATCAGAGACGCTCTGCGTGAGTGGTAGGCTATTTACGACAGTAACATTAAATACAAGTACTCTACAGGGACTCATGGGGGCGCTGTTTGACAAAAACGGAATTCCTGCATAGTGTGCCTTTAAGTTATTGACTGGGTAAAAAATTATTTATTTAAGTAAAATCAATTTACAATTTAAATGGGAAATACTACCACTACTACTACTAATAATAAAACACTTTTTGAACCGGTTTATGGACAAAATCTTGGCTGTTCAGCCAAATTATAATATTTTTTTGTTAATTTATTTTTCCCTTTAATTATACAGTACAGTATGGAGAGCTGACAGGAAGAGAAGTGGGATCGGAAAGATCCAGAAGCCTGGACTCGAACTTCGATCAAATCACAACCGTTCACATGAGGCCATCAGATTCAAACTAATTATAAAAAAATATGAATAAATAAAATTTTACTTTAAACACAGTAAAATTAGGTACTGGTAAGTGTACCTGTGTACATTTAAAACACACAAAGACACTTGATAAATCGTTGACTGGACAGCTATGAGATTTAATAAGCAAACCAAAATGGTGGCCTCATTATGTTGATGAGTTGGTGGTTTGGTGAGTCACCCACCAGCTCGCGCTTGTCCACTTCAAACCAGCGGGAGATCCCGGGCAGAGGGTGTGTGAGGATGAGCGTGGTCCGCTCAATCCAGAGACTCTGAAAAAACACAGACATGATGCAACTTCAGCCAACGTCTGGTGTTAAATCCATTACCCACTAGTGTTTCCTAGAGAAGACATTTCAGTTCACCTTAAATTCATTCTCCCTGTCTTTTGGCCCCTTATGGAAGGGCCGGTCGTAACGGAATCGGCGGACATTATTGACTCTGTAGAAACTTTTGATGCGGTCAGGCACGCGGTCCATCTGTAGCACATCGATGTTTTCTGGAACTGGATTCACGGCGTAGATCTGTAGGTCTATGGAACTTTACATGAAGGAAAAAACAGCTACTATATTTTGAACAAGCATTTTAAAAGGATAGATAACCCTAAAAATTAATGGTGTTACAATTTTATGTCATTTCTCAACTTGTTTTTTTTTTTTTTCAGTACAAAACGAAAGAAGATACTCTGCAGAGTTTCCAAGCTGCTCTTTTACTTACAAGTCATATAGACTTTCAGACAACAAAAAATCTATGGTGGGTAAGCGAGGGAGTGAGTGAGTAAGCGAGTGAGAGAATGAGTGAAATGAGTGAGTGAATAAGTGAAATTAGTAAGCGAGTGAGTAAAATAAGTGAAGGAGTGAGTGAGTAAAATGAGTGAGTAAATGACGGAGTGAAATGAGCGTGAGTAAAATGAGTGAGTTAGTGAGTGAAATGAATGTGAGTGAGTAAAGCGAGAATGAAATGAGTGAGGCGAGTGAGTGAGTAAAATGAGTGAGTGAAGCGAGTGAGGGAATGAGTGAGTTACTGAGTGAGTGAGTAAGCGAGTTAGTGAGTGAAGTGAGTGAGTGAGTGTGTGAATGAGTGAGTGTATGAGTGTATGAATGATTAAGCGAGTTAGTGAGTGAAGTGAGTGAGTGAGTGTGTGAATGAGTGAGTGTATGAGTGTATGAATGATTAAGCGAGTTAGTGAGTGAAGTGAGTGAGTGTGTGAATGAGTGAGTGTATGAGTGTATGAATGATTAAGCGAGTTAGTGAGTGAAGTGAGTGAGTGAGTGTGTGTGTGAATGAGTGAGTGTATGAGTGTATGAATGATTAAGCGAGTTAGTGAGTGATTGAAATGAAATGAGTGAATCAGTGTATGAGTAACTGAGTGAGTGAACAAATGAATGAAAAAATTAATGAATGAATACGGTTGTGGAACATTTTTTTTAATGAAAAAATCCTGATTTTTTAAATCTGTGGAACAAGTTACTCAACTTGTTGACGTCAATTTTCTTTTTTGGGTGAGCATTTTTCTTATGTATACAAAATATTTAGTGCAAAATCAAATAAACCAAAACTAAAATATCGAGTTTGGCTGTACGTTTTTTTTACAAAAGTAAATCCGCTATGAAATGTATGCCTCAAACAACCCTTTATCTTACTTTTGTTGAACACCAATAGAAATATTATAAATAATAGTTGCTTTCGTATTGTTAATAACATGAAAATTCACTCACCCTGACATGAAATGCAAAAAAGCCATTTCCTTTATCCCCTTTCCCTTAAAGCGGGGATTTTTCCTTAAAAAAAAAAGAAGTCCCCAAACCCATCTAATGGTGTAATCAGGCTGAAGGATACACTGAGCATCACCCTGTAAAATGCCCTCATCTGGTTGATTAGGATGCTGCATGGCGATGGCTTGTGGAAATTCTCCCAGCATTCTTTGCTGAAAGGCTTCAAGCCTCTCGTAGTCATGCCCCCGACAAACAAACTCCTTATTCTGTGTGCAGAAAAAACATCTATAAGTAATTATATTTATAAATAAATACTATGTAATTAATTGTTTCATTTGTTATTTATTTTATATTTTTTTAAATTAAAAATCAATCCCTTAATCCTTACAATTATGACAAACAAACAGAGCGTGTAAATATTGCAATAGCTCACCCTGAGGAAGAAGGGAAATTTCCGACCGTAAAATCCCACCCTGAAGAACTCCGGCTCTAGTCGCTGCTGCTCCATGATGTTGTCATAATACGCCGCCTCCATTTTCTGTATGGAAAGAAAGAGCTAAATATTCACACAGCACTGCCCTCCTTCTGAGCATAATACATAACAGTACATTAATAGCTACGCGGTCCACTCAAAGTGCTGTTATATAATCTCTATTCACGTTTTAAAAAAAAGAACATCAAAAAGCACTGACCCGTATCCAGCTGAGACTCTGATAATCGTACAGGGACTCGTACTGGAAGGCTAGTTCTCGGCACAGCGGGATGCCAAACTCCCAACACTGGGAAGAGATCAAGGGCAGGACAGCAGGTTTGATGTGCAATTTAAAACTAGCCTTTCTAGACAAGCTGAATTCAGTATACAATGATTAAAATTGTAAATGTTGAAAAGGTTAAAGTCGCCATGAAAGGAAAATTCACCTATTCATTCGTGCATTCAACCTTGTAATGTTTAATCGAAATTTCATAACTGAACCTTCCAGTGAAAACGGACTTCTCTCTGGTGACGTATGCAGGATTTCTTCAATCATTTAGTTTGTTTAAACCTCTCATGTTCATCTGCCTGCTTTTAAGAGTCACGCCCATATGGCAACATCCAATCAACAACCGATGCATAGAACAAAGTCTCCGCCCTACTTTTTTTTTCTTTTACAATAATCCGTTATACTCGGATGTACATCACAATACGAAGATTGTTTCAACGCAGCATTATTGTAACGTGGCAGGTTGGAACATAGAAGGAAGCAGGATCCAAATGCAGCAGTAGTACTTTTATTAAATAAACTAAAGACTAGACAGACTCAAAAACTCAGACGTAGCAAACGACAGAACCAACCTCTAACAACATCATGAACCCACAAACACTGTAACAAGACACAGGGTTTAAATACAGAGACTAACAAGCTAAACAAGATAACAAGAGGGCGTGGTTAATCAGAAACACCTGGGGATACTAATAAACTAGAAAAACTACAAGGACTACAAAACATGACACAGAACAGGAAATAACTAAAGTTCACACAAGACAAGGGAAACACAGACAGGAATCATTATAATTATCAAACTTTTAAACCTTATGATGAAAAACAATGGGGTCTAATGTTGTTTTTTGGACCCCATTGACTTAAATTATAAGGTTTGAAAGTTTGAAAAAAATCCATTGACTTGTTGCGATGAAATGGAAGTAGCGACAGATTGCATGCGACAACTTGACGCTGTCTGCACCAAATCCGCAAGCGCACGAAGTACGTCAGAGATATAACGCGCCATTCGTTTAAAGTCGGTCAATTATTGTGTTTCATCAATTGTACACAGTATCATGGATTACAATGGGTTCTATTTGCTTTTGTCACGTTGTGCCACTTGTAGTCTTTACGTTAAATTCTTATGAATCAACTAGCCATTTGCCTCAATAACATTATAAGCCATTCCTGCCTTCGCAACAGTTGGCATCCACCATTTTCTCAGACGATCTTTTGCTCTTTTCTAATGTAAGTCTAGGGAGGATCATTGTGTTTAGACAACTTAAGATCGAATTTTATAGAAATTACTCCAAAAAATGGTGAAACGTTGTTTCCGGGACACACGTTGTTTACAGTGGTATCTGTAAATACCTTTCCCTTGTTGAAGTAGTGGATGACCTTACGACAGAGACCCTCTTTGCGATGCCATTCGCTCTGCGCAGGATAGTGCAGGAACTCTCGGAGGGGTCGTTCCTCCCAGTGGAGAAGCTCCCAGTACAGCAGGAGCGTGAATGCCGCCTCTGTGGGACACAGCAGTAGATATGGCTCAAATACTCTTGTGGAATACACTTCCTTTTAGCTCAACTGGTAGAGCATGGTGTTAGAAATGCCAAGGTCATGGGTTCGATTCTCAGGAATCACACATAGTGATCAAAAAATTGTATTCCACTGCCCTGTGTTTTATGTTTTTATGTGTGATATGGCCTATGCGGTTTTTAAATGTGAAGTAACTGAACAACGTCTCACCTGTGTAGTTTTCGGCCTGCAGGTGCATGTCGCACAGCTTGTGAATGTATCGGATGTACATTTCCTCCTTATTAATCTCTGACTTGTAGAAATTCTACAAAATGACATCATACGATCATCAGCTTACTTTTGCTTGGCTGCAAAAAAGCCAAATAGCATATATTATGTTCACACAGGATCGAATGAAGGGCAAGTCTCACCAGCAGGTTGACAGTGCAACCGATCTTCTTGTTTTCTGTCTCATCACCTTTCATGCAATCTCTGCCGACACAAGAAACAGGAAGTCTTATTAGATATACGATGCCACGCCCAATGACCATCCAATCTGATTGGCTGGTTTCTACATCAGTTCTGGAGAGACTTCTACTTTAACATTGTTCCCCGGTTACATCCGATTTATTAACTGTTAAATGCTGTACAACAATGAGCTGCGGCTGAACACTTTACATGTCCGTCAAATGGCACTTCCTGTGTAAGAGAGCAGCTATTGGTCACTAGATGGGAGTTTTACCTGTAGTCCAGCAGTCTTTCCATGAGGCGTGTGACAGACGTGACGAAGGAGATGCCCGTCTCCCGCCACGTCTCCTGCTCGATCTTCTCCAGCAGACTAGACATAAACGGCACACATATACATCATTTTTTAAGGGTACTTCATGGGCTGAAGGTAAAAAAGGGGCTTGTAATGGAAGATCCTTTTTAGTGGCATCTGATTGGTTGAACAGGGTTAGTTTCCTCTTACCTGGGGTATGGCCCAAACAGTTGAGTTCTAATAATCCCGCAGCACAAGGCAAATCAGAGACACTCAGGTTATGACAAGAGCACTCAAACAGCCAGATGTGTAGCTGTGTCTGTCAGTGGAGAAGGTGTGTGTGTGTGTGTGTGTGTGCGCACACTTACAGCAAACTGAAGAGTTCTCTGTAATTCTCGTCTCCTTTGCCTTCAGACACCAGACTGTCCAGTTTGTCTATCAGTTCTGCCTCAACCTGAACAAACATGAACATGAGTTTTTAAAAAAAAATGAGTTTTTACTTGGTATTATATAATTGTACATACAGACACTTTACAATTTGGGTAGCACCAAATTATGTAAAATAATTATAATTTTTATAATCCATTATTTATGTTAGTTATGTTTTTCCCCCTGAAAATTGAATTGTTTTGTCATTTGCTGTCACCCAAATTGCCAAAAAATATTAAAGTGTATGCTGCTAGGTCCATCTATGGGTGACATATCACATATTGATTATGATAAAATTATACTTTGTAATAATATTTTACATTACATTTAAAATATATTAATATATATGGTATAAATTAATATTATATTCTATTAAATATGTCTTTATGGTAATATTTTTTTTTATTTCAAAATGACATTATTTCTCAAGAATAGCTTGAATATACAATAATTTTGCATTAGCTTATTCATTCAATTTATTCATTTATTGTTCATCCATTGTAACGGACATCATGAATAAATAAAATATGATAATAAACCTTGATCTATTTATTAATTATGGTTCAATTTAGAGTAAAAAATGAACCATATTGTATGTGTTTGTTTCACTGGACTCTTGGAAGTAAGATGAACTGAAAAAAAAAAAGCCAAGAAAAGACAGAAAAGCAGATGCAGGTATAATGGACCTGTTTGAAGTTTCCATTCTTTCTCTGTTCCCAGTCCATCATATCGTGGAAGATGGGGATCATTATATTTCGGACTTCATTTTGAGGTACGAGCGTCACACCCAAAAACGGGCCGATCATTCCTGGTATGAAGTGGATCTTATTCTCACCTGCAGCCAAACCAAGCAAACCGACAACCGGGATTATTCATTCAAAAAATAATGTTGGATTTACATGTAACGGGGTGTTTGATGAGTGAATACTGAAATTATTTGTTTATTCTACTCTTTATTCTGCACTTTTTGTTGTCAAATGTTGTTATCTGTCCATCTATAAATTTAAATATCTATCTATAAAAAATGGTGGATCTTTATTGTTTAAGCTTGAAACTGTCTGGGACAAAGATGACATGAGCTTAATATAACAGAAAAAGCTGAAATCTGTTATTGATGTAACACCCTATGGTAGTTTGGGATAATTTCTGCAGTGCAGTACCTTCTTCCACCTCTAGAGTTCAGTACTGCTTTTCGGAAGGAAGTGAATGTTTGTGTTTGTGTCTGTGCGTGTGCAGAGAAATGCAGGAAAAGAGAACGAAACAGAGTGGAGAGACAGAGATAGAAACAAGACACTCACCCAAATTCTGCCACATGCTAAATAGCTCATAAGCCATCATGACCCTCATATCACCATACCTACAAAAACAGCAAAAACAAACTCCTCTAAACCCGTGCAAGAATGTAAGATGACTGAAACAAACAGCATGCATTAAAGATATTAGACTTAGATAAGCACAGGAGAGCCACACACTGGGCTGAAGATTACAGACGCATGCCATGCGTCAGACGTCCATGCGTTTCTGCATCGAAGGCTTATTATGTTTATTTGACCAATAGCTGAAGGAACCGGTATTTATTAATAATGAGATGCAAATCTCAAAAGGAGGGAGAGCTAGCCAGAAAAAGAAGGAATACAAAGAGAGTAGCATGTACCCTGGATGGATTTAACATGGATTAGCCCTCGCTACAACACTCAAATTATTTTTTTGTCATATTTAAACGAGTATTCTGGGTTAAATACAATTTAAGCTCTACTGGGAGCATTTGTGACATGATTTCAAATACCACAGTTTTTTGTCCTTCGGTTTGTAACAAAATGGCAATGAAAGTCTGTGGAGGGAAAACATTACAATATGCAGACATTTAGAACCAACAACATTGATTTCTTTTCTGGTTCTTTAGGTCTGCATGTCATTATGTTGTGTGAATAAGCAGGGTCAAGTCTTACTTGTCAAAGACCTTCTTGCGCTTGGCTGGTGTCAGAGTCTCCAGCTGTAGACTAGGCTGGTTGATAAACAACACCGCCAGACTAAAGTACGAATTCCACACCTGATGGAAAAAGAAACGCATAAACACTGAGTCATGGTTACTGTGAGACTTGCTGTGCTGCCAAATTCCTTTAAAGGAGATTGTGGCAAGCAGGGCGGGGCAGAGATCTGTGGGAATGGAGCGATTGCTAAAGAGCGTAACCTGCGCCACACCGGTCTCGAGTGTCTCACAGAGGAGCTCCAGATAGATAAAAGAAGGAGTGACGACACTAGCCGCGTTTCCATTACCCTTCAAAATGCGCAAATTGAAATTGCGAATTGAAAATACGCGTAATGGAAACACGTTAATTTCGCAAAAACTCCCATTTATCGCAAAAAAGTTTTTACGCTCGCATCAGGTGGTTTTTCAGGCAATTCGAAAAAGAAATATTTCGCGAAACTGCTATGGAAATAGTTTTTGCGCATTTACAGGTCACCTATCGTAGATGACGTGGTGTGTTTGTACAGAATACCAGACAGAGTTCTTTATTAAATTCATAAAAGAAAAAAGAATTACAGGAATACTGGATTCTAAACCTCAAAGAAATGCCACAATCAAGACCTCGAAGCAGATATGAGGAAGAAACGCCCAGAAACACCAGCCGCTCCAAGTTAAAGGGTCTTTCCTTACCATTAATGCTTGGATAAAACACATACGTTTCCTTCGATTAATAATAATGGTGGCTGGGATATACGTAAACCTACCAACATCCGTCGCCATGATTTTTGGAATGACTTATCGCGAGAGGAAAAAATGACGTTTTAGTCGCATAACATCGGTTAATGGAAACGCCGTCATTTAGCAATTTTTTTGTCAACATTTAGAAAAAATCGCAAATCGCAAAAGTTTTGCGCAAATCTGGAATGGAAACGCGCCTAGTGAAGGACGAGAGAGGACCAGGCCTGAGACATTTATGTTGTGCTTTGTTCTGTGTGCGGCAATCGTCTGTGAGGGGCTGTCACTTTACTTTCGTTTTGTGTTTGTTTATTTCATAATTAAAGTGTTTAAATGTTCGCTGGTTCCTGCATCCTTCTTCCCTGAACAACTAACCTTGTTACAGAGATCTTGACAAAGCTTTGAAGGAGCATTAATATAATAGCATTACTGTGGATATACACGACTAATTGATTATTTGGTGGGTGTGTCTTAGCTCAAGCTCCTCCCCTCCCCGAAAGGAAGCCACACCTCCCATCTATTTTCCTTGTCAGATTTGCGGTTGCTTTGCAAATTTTCAATGGCGAAATCCAG
Source organism: Gila orcuttii (assembly GCA_026230005.1). Lineage (NCBI taxonomy): Eukaryota > Metazoa > Chordata > Actinopteri > Cypriniformes > Leuciscidae > Gila > Gila orcuttii. The sequence continues at coordinate 36,688,578 of JAPDVR010000020.1, read as the reverse complement.
TCATTTTAATCCACGCGATGGGGAATTTGGCATGAGGGTGAAATATTTCCCCACTCAGATTTCGCAACGGGTTCAGTTGGTCGTGCTTGGATAGAAAGTGACTTCTGTGTTTATACATCCACACTATTAACAAGAGAAAATGTACCATTTTTTGCCTGCATCTTAATCACCCTAATGCTATCAATTGATATCTCAATATTCAGTAGAATTATTATATATTGATTAATTAATTGCAAATATTTTATACATTAACCAACATAAGGTATGTTTTGGGCACTTTTATGCTAGTTTTAGCATGGCTTTGCTGGTCTACCTGCAACTGTTAACTACCTTAACCAGTTCGGTTTGGATTCTGGATTTAAGCTTCTCCACAACGATCTTTGTTCGGTTTCTTTCCTGGGGATATCCAGTGAAAGCCCACACTGATAGACAGGGCCATGCTTTTCTCTGAAAGATAACCTTCATTAATAATTCAGGACGTTTGAACTTTTCCAGTCTCCCTGGTTAGTGGCACCATCTGTCTTGATTAGGGAGGAGAGCTTCATTAGAGTGGATTAGAGAGAGCCAAGAGTGTCCAACAGCAGGACACCGTAAAGGCCCGTATCAAGCACGTTTGTGTACATGTGAAAGTGATCTTCAGAAAAAGACCTGTGAAAATCACATTTATGTTTAGTATGTATGTATTTCAGTGCCAGTCAGTCTGTGGTGCAATGTTTATGTTCATCATTATCACACACCTTAAAATCAAAGTCAGCATCCGTAAAGCTTTTATGGAGAGCAGGCGACAGATACTGGGTTGTGCTCACAATGATACTGCAAGAAAGAGAATGGGATAATCATTCATATTGCAAGTGTGACTTAAGTCTTCGAAAGCCATGATATTAACAGAGAAATAACTTATATTATACTATATATGGTAGTTTTATTCAAAGCAAAACAATATGTTTAACAATATGCAAAACTGTTCTGGAAGGAAGCAGGAATTAAGGAAAAAAAGATTCTCACTTGCTGGTCAGCAGTCGCATGACGTTCCAGTCACGCGGGAATATACTGAGTTTCATCAGGTTTCTGAACACACAGAAAATCTTCAGCAAGAACTCCTGCAAGAGATGGGATTGTATAAGCTGCGTTAGAGGAAAGTATTTTTTTACATTTAACATTTAAAAACTTCAACTATTAGTGACATTATAAGCTCCTATAACCTTTAGCTCCTCTTTGCTCTGGAAGTTGTCCATCAGGTGTTGAAAGTGAATGTCGGACATTTGACGCAGGAGGGACAACAAGCAGGACACATACTCCCCCTGCCAATCAGAAAGCGGCCAAGTTCTTGTGAGCCAATCAATCTGTTAATTTGGCAATCAAACTGACAATCAAACACATCCAAAGGGAGCGGGGGAGCAGAATGAATGAGAGACATGAAGACACTGTGGGATGAATTCACTAAACAGTTACGGCACTTAGTCTCAGCCTCAGATGGCACGCCTACACTCTCTTCACCGAATTTCTGAAGTATTTTACGGACAAAAATGGAAAAACTTGCTGAAATCACCAGTTCTAAACTTTTTTAGAGGCTTCTTTTTTCTTTCTGTCCAAGCGGGCAGTTCTTGGCTAGGATAAACTCCAATGTGGACTAGACTTATTGTTAGTCAAAAGTCTGGCAATGTGAGACTAATGCGTGGTATTTTAGCGCAAATGTCTTCGTCTGATTCACTAACCAAACACAATCCAAAGACAGATTTTATATTACTGTAGGTCACCGTCGTTCTACTCTGGGCAACCATGCCTGTAAAGTCCATGTAATTAACGCTCTTCGTAGAATGTGAACACAAACTAGTGCATCAAACAATGATCAATCAGACAATATTTGCAAATATGTGATGCTTTCAAAGGGTGCAGTTTATTCTTAGTGAATTCTGACGCCTGAATAGACCCTGCTTTCTTTTAACTACATATAGATAGAGACATGATATTGTTTTCTGCTGGGCTCTGTTTATAAGCAATATATGATGAATACATAAACTATTAAATATTAAAAGCAAGCAAGTGTAAATCAAAGGATGCAAACCCATTCATCATAGTATAGATCAGAGATTGTTTGTGTTCTAGTAGTTTACTGTTGATCTTAGTTTTCCCAGTAAGTGTTACAACAGACTAAACATAAGAGACGCAAGACAAACATTCATGGATGAGTCTCGTGAAACCTATCAGGGTCATACTTCATATCAAGATCAAAAGTCATTTTGCATGTGTATTTTACAGAAAGAAAGCACCCCCTGCCCTGCCCCACAAAATGCTCAACACATGCTTCATTATCTCTATGCAAAACATTTTTTTTTAGTTTTTTCTTTTGTTATAGAAATATGACCTGGACATTTTTGTGCAGTTTTCATGAAACTCAACTGAATGAAGACATGTGTGAGTCAGTGAGTGAGTGTGAGACATAATAAACACAAAGCCATAAATGTGAAAAAGAGAGAGAGAGAGAGAGAGAGAGAGAGAGAGAGAGAGAGAGAGAGCGAGAGAGAGAGCGAGAGAGAGAGAGAGAGAGAGAGAGAGAGAGAGAGCATATAAAGAGTCACTGACTTTATATTTAAGTTAAATATAAAATATTTCAATTATATCATTATAATATATATATATATATATATATATATATATATATATATATATATATATATATATATATATATATATATTTAGGGCTGTCAATAGATTAATATTTTTAATTGTGATTAGTCGCATACTTGTCGTGAAATTAAGCATACATCATTTATTTTGTTTAATGCGTTAATTTTGTCATCATTTGAAAAGTAAACTATCCAGAAAAGAAAACAATCAGATTAAAGGATGATCTGACAGATGCAGGGGTGTCCAAGCTATTTTCAAGGTAAATTTAGGTGTCTTTCCAAAAAAAGGACACTTGGAGACTCCAGAATGACACCAAATAACCAAATGATATAAGGAGTCCATATAATTCATACATTTATGCACAGCAACACACACAAGAACAAAACTTTTCAGAATTCAGTGTACAGTATGTGTACAGTCTAACGGAAAAGAGCTCGTTTAGAACAGCTTTTTAGAGCTTGTTTACGTTTTAGGCATGTCAAGGTGCAGTTGCGATTGAAGATTGCGACTGAACAGTACCATATGGAGATGCCAAAAACAAAACAAAAGAACAACAACGACAAAAAACTAAAACAACCGCCTTAACCTGACTGCATTATATGCCTACTACAGTACACGGATCCATTCAGAATTAAAACATAGATAAAACATAGATAAAAACATTTCCCTGAATGTGTGTTGAAAATGAAATGTGTCCGTGCATAAATACAATGTGCGATCAGTGCGTCGAGAGCACACATACATGGTTTGTTCGCACATCAACAATAACGGACTCAAGCGTGCTTACTGTGCGACTCCTGTACATCCCTGCAATCGTCTTTACCTTGATTACAATTCGCATTCATCAAAACTTTACTTGCAAGACACTGTTTGCGTATAATCTGGCCATACAGCGGTGGGATGTTTTGACACGCCGTTCAGTCTGTATTTCTCACAGCGCGATGCATGAGGGGTCACGCTCTTTCTGAAATAATCTGAGAATATGACAGAGCTCGCATTTTAAAACTAAACACACACTGGAATGAATAATTCATTGAAAACTGACCATGGGTAAGCCTGGTTTGATAAACTCCCGACTTCCAAGATTATCTAACTGCGTGACATAAATTACATGAATGATGCAATTTTGATTTCATTTGCGTAATTTGTGTTAAATTATTTTAAAGCGTTAAGGATTTTAACGTTGACATCCCTAATATAATATAATGTCTGTCACTTTAAAACATTAATTTGGTATGACTTATGTCAGAGATGAATGTAGGACTGTTTTTAAAGGTTTGATGTAATTGTTAAAATTAATCTCTCTATGAAGAAAATCTATGAGATTTTGCTTTTAGAACTATATGCATAAAAGGAGAGTTCAATAAAGATACTGGGAAAGAAACAGAAGATGAAGTAAAGATCTCAGTAAGTATGCTGCCAAGCAGGTGGAGGAGAATAGAGATAAAAGGATGGAGGGAAGGGAAGAAGTATAATATCAGATTTGTTAGTTACTAACAGTGATCTCAGCCGTGCACTGTGGACAGCGCTGCCCTCTTACCGCCTCCTGAGACTGAGATTTACTCATGATGGCCAAAAGCGTCTGCAACAACACATCCAACAAACTCTCCACCATCATCTCAACCTCCTCCTGCACAGAGCTCTCCTGCAAACAGGAAAAGAGAAACATTGTCTACTTGACCAAAGTCACCAACGGGATGTACAAAGTTTTGATGACGTGTTCATTGACGGAAGCGTGAGTACCAATGAGCTGCTCTTAATAATGGAGAAAATGCTGCTCAGGATTCCTGAGCAGATCAGAAGCTCCTTCTGTTGCCGAAGATGCAGATGAATGTGATGGAGAACAACAGGAAGGAGAATTCTCCTTGATTCTATGTAAAGAGACAGGGAGGTTATTAAAGCAATACACCTGATTAAGATTTCAGACATAAAACATGCAAAACATTGTACAAACTGCTTGGGGCAGTACCCTTAAAGAGGCAAATTTGCATCTTATCTACCCCTAAAAGGTACATATTAGTCCCTTAGAGTAGTACTACTATCAACCTTTTTAAGGGTAAACAAGCTACAAAGATGTCCTATTAAGTGTACTGCCCCAGTTGTATCCGTAAAGGTAAAATTTAGCACATTTCTTTAAGAAATACCTGGGAAGGAGAAAAGCCTACTATCCACAGTTCGAGCAATGGACTGAAGCTTGACCACATCCATGGACTGACCGATGTGGACTGTACTAGGCATGCTACCCAGAGTTCCCCTCACAAACTCTGCCACTTCCTGTACTGTGAACATCTGAAGGAGCTCGTCAAAAATGGCAGGGAAAGAGTTGAGCAGGGCAGCCTGAAAAAATGGGAAGGGACAAGAGAAAGAAAGCATTTTTTGCATTTTGGTCATGGTATGTGTTCACTTTTAGAAAGCTCAAGATGTGAAGGGACTGTTGGCCAAAGAAGGGATGGACATCACCTACACAGCAAGAGATGAAGTAACAGTGAGGCTTTGTCAAGACCTTATGCTTACTTGGTGGATTTTTTTTTTAATTTTAGAGAGGAAGAAGCCAAGCCATCTATGGTGCTATATCAGAAGCCTCCAAACCTCCTGGAGACCCACTGTCCTGTAGAGTTTAACTCCAACTGAACCAACCTGAACACCTGAACCAACCATTCAAGATCTTCAAGGTAAATTGAAAATTACAGGCAGGAGGGCTGAAGTAGGTTGGAACAAAACTTTGCAGGACAGTGGGTTGAAGACCGCTATATAGTCACGAGCACAGCCACAAATCTATTAACTAGATTGGCATAGTGGTTCATAATTGAGACCTTAGCTATTCCTTTATTCAAAGCTACCATTATATAAACATCTACATCTTTTGCTATTGAGGACTTCCCTTCCCCACTTTGCTCAACATCCCCATGGTACGATCCATTGCAGGCAAGGTGATCGCTGGTCCCCGGTTCAATGCAACTGAAGAGGAAAGGTGAATAATGGGGGTGTTTGGAAGGTCTCAACTTTGTGCACAAGAAGACTTGGTGTCAAACACAGCAATCAAAACCAAGAAACACACCAAAGAACCCAGCGGAAAATGCATTGGAAGCATCGGGAGGCATTTGTTGGTGTTGTTGTCAGTGTGTTTGGGTTATTGGATCATGTTGGGGTCTGGTGTTCTGAAAAGGTACTGATGGTTGCATGTGACAGTAGATGTTTTAGGTATAAGGTTGGGTTGGGTCCGTTCCATTACTGTGGGGCAATTCAACAAGCTGCATCTACTTACAGACAGCGGAGAGGGCCGTGGGGCATTACAGCTCAACGGCTGCAAGCAGTTGCCCTGGTTGGCAGTGGCTTGTCCTGTAGTTGGTTGGGGACCCTAGGGGGGTACAGTGAAGTTGGGCAGGATTGGGTCAGGATACAGGGCAGGGATGGGAAAAGTCCACACAGGTACAATATGGGACAATTCAGGAAAAAACATTGTCAACAAAAAAAGACTAAATCTTCATCAAAGCATTTGTGCAAGCATTGTTGGTAGGATGGACTACATTGTGTCCAGACACTGATAATCAAAGTACAGCCACATATTTTATTATTTGGTTCCTGGTGAATCCAGAATTAAATGATGCATTGCTGGAGGCATGGAAGATAAAATATGGCATAAGAAGTCATGTGGAAGGTTTATTAGGTTTCATTACCTAATAAAAATTTACCTTGTACATAATCTGCATAAATGTGAAATTTCAAACATAATTAGAGAAAGATATTTCACATTTTGCTGTACAAACACTACCAATAACTAAACTAATGAGAATTATAACAAAGTCCATCAGTCTTTAAACCCCAACCCTGTGTATAAAACTTTGGCACATAAACTGTCTCACATCGTTTGTCCTAAGGAACTCAATGATACCTCAAGTCACAAGCCTTACTGAAGGGAAATATTACCTGGAGAACAATCAAACATAGAGTATCTTGGGATCAGAATATCACAGTAACTTGGAGGAGGGTTTGATTTGGGCCAGTGCTCACCCAACTGAGCATCCACCTAGAAATGCTTTCAGCATCAATCTGAAACACACTCATAACTGCATATCAATGGGCAAAAACCCATCAGAAAACTTCAGCAAACACAGAGTAGCAATGTCTGGCAACCACCCACAACATCCAAGCATCATAGCGGCAAGTCCCATGCACACCATCTTCAGACATCTAAAAATAGTGGCTAAAGAGAGCACAGTTTCTCAAAAACTTGTTTGGTGGCATCAGTGTTGGCGTCTCCTGATCTTCATCTTAAGTCCTCTTGTCTTGTATTCTTCAAATCTGGTTCTTCAGAACATTTCACATCTACTTCAGCAATCAAGCAATCTGAAGCAAGCAGATATCTACTCCTGCAGCCTTCAAGGAAAACCTTGTTTGTCGGATGGCAACTCGCTCTACATGAGAAATGATTTCACAGGATATCCATGAGATGGGGCTGTCAAAACAGCTTAGACGTACAACTTCTTTAGGGCAGAGATAGGCAGATGCATCATTTTGATAGGACTAAAAAAACACGAGCCTCAAGGAAGCAGCTTTGATCTTGGGTCAACAACCATGGCTTTTTACAACTAAACCTTTCCTTTTCAAACACATTAGACCACCTTGTTCTTGTTTGCTTTCAATGCTTAATTCTTTAATTAAACAGAAGTGAGATATAAATGAATAAAGTAATTTAATATGAAAAAGAGCATAATAACACGAACATTCACCTGTTAAGTCCCACTTCCTTTAATTTCAAGCTTTTTTATTTTTTTGACACAGTTCTACTTATACACCAGATTTCATGAAATGTAAAATGGTTCTTTTGTTTATATCTGACCTGGGTGAAAATGAGCGTCTCAGAGCTGCGGCTGTCCAGACTGAGGACGAAACGGATGGATTGGAAAAGCTCCTGGATGCTGGCCCTAAATTGGTCCTCCTCCATCCCACAGGTGGCCCGGGAGTAGAGGATCCGTGACTGGACGATGAATTTAAACAGATACTCTAGAGCCTGAAGGAAGATTTACAGTTAACGTGTGTACAAGCTAAAGTGTCTGAGCTCCATGTTTATGCTATAAAATGTCTTTAAAACATTCCAATTACAATAAATAGGGACAATTATTTTGCTTTTACCTTGAAGACAAATAAAGAAAATAAAAAAAAAATGTTAATTTCATGGATGGGAAGTACTTAAGTAATTGGAATTGATTACTAAAATATTATTTGGGGGAATTTGTACTAAAACTGATGAAACTAACTTGTACTTCACATTTCTATAAAAAAAACTTCATTTTTTACTTCTTACAATTTCATTTGTACTGAGCAGTTTTTGGCTCTTTTAAATATAATAACCATTGTTGAAGATAAAATAGTCTTTTTTTTTAAACACAACATTGAAACTGTGATTAAATGGGCTGCTTTTCACAGTTTATGCATCAAAATTACTTTAGAAGTCTTTCATTGTCTTTCATCAGCCAGTTTTAAAAGCTAAGAAAAAGGGTTTTACTTCTAAATACTTATAATGTACAATTAAAGTGGAAACTTCTTACTTTCTCTCAAGTACGTTTCTGGCTAGACACTTTCAAAATATTTGACATATCAACCACACTTTAACTAAAGTATAATTTCTCTGTAATTATGTGCAAATATGAGGTACTGTCAGTACCAAAACGAATCGCCAATCAAACCAGCGAAGACATTAGTTGTCAACAAAACCATACACGGAGTGAATAAGAAATCTCAATACAATTTGCTTGAGCTAGTTATTTGTAAAGGTCCTTTGAGAAATGCCCTACAATTACTTTTAATTTATTTATTCTAGTTCCAGTTTAAGCTGAATCACTGCTTATTTGACAGAAGCCAGCATTTTTTCTCTTTCCTTCTGTTTATTTGGTTATACAGCACACTTAGTCTTACCCTCATGGCTTCCTGGATGTGATCTTGTCGTACAACTTCTGCTGACCGATCCATATACCACTTCAGACATCGAATCAACTCTCTGCATTTGAAATTAAACACCTAATTATACTATATTCAGAAAATATGAAATACCCTTTATACTTATCCATTACTAAGATAAGTTTGCTTAAACTATATCTAAACATAAATATCCAGCTAAAATTGATGAGCTCACTTGTAAGCCAGTGCTCCAGCAAAATGCTTCTGGATGTAGGTGTCCATCACAGGCCGGAAGTGATAAAACTTACTGTCCCGGAGCAGATTGATGATGAACACCTGGACAGAAATGTGTCATGGTTTAAATTCGCACAGAAATCCCAAACTAGAGAAGCTAAATGTCCAAAGGACCACGATAGCATATTGCAAAATGAATATCAATGCAAAAAGAATGCAGCCTCTTTTCTCCACAAAGAAACATGACAGATGTATTCAGGCCAAGAGAGGCTAGAACATCTTGACTCTTTTTACAGGAGTACAAGAAGCTAAAGGGTCTCTGGAGACGCCACTATCAAACAGCTGTGAAGGCCTAATAATGCCTGGATCCGTGCCAGCTGAAATCTTCCATTTTTCATAACAGACACACACACACAGCATGGGCACTCCTGAAAGAGATGAATCGTGTGCATTTAAGGGTGTGCACACACACAAATACACGTTTGTACAGTAAACGCGGGTCTGAGCGCTTTTGACGAATGGAAATCGGACACCTTATTACAGCTGTGAATTATTAACATTAGGCAAGCTGTGGCGCAGTCCTAAAAATGTCATTTATTTAAGCTTTCTAACCAGCGACTGAAACACAAGGGGTCCATATTTGTCTGTGTTGTCATCTAGAATGGAGAACAGTGTGTCGAGGATGTCTTGAAGAAACTGGAGAAGAAAAAGAGAAAATGTGGGTGTGAATTGCATTATGCAGACATTCAAATCTGTCCCTTTTTTATTATTATTATTAATTATTGAGACGGAGCTCTCACTTTGACTATTTCTTCCCCGCAGACGTGGCGCAATCGTCCCAAAATGTCCATCACACGGTCTGGATGTGCTTTCCACTTCAACAAAGCTAGTAGATCAACTTCAAAACACAATAAGAAAGTGTTAATACTCTGAGGAATAGACGTAACAACTGATGAATGGAGGAAAAATTGAATATTGCGTGAAGTGTTAGTAAGTTACCATTCTGTGTTAGTTTGGTAGAAGAGAGTTGAGTGGATATCCAGAGGGTCTCCTTAGTGCTGCGCTGGAAGATGAGGCTGGACGGGATGTTCGGGCAGCCGTTGAAGTCGTCTTTACAACAGGGCAACCCCAGGTACAGCGCATGGTTACTGAAGGTGGTGTTTTCATCACACTGATTCAGAGACAGAGTTTTATAAGTTAGACATCATATGAACATGCTATGCCCTATCTGTACCAGGGTTATTGTAACTAGAAGTGTAAAAAACGATTTTCTTTACTTAAAAGAAAATAAACGTTGATAATACTTTAATTCGAGTCCACTTCAGACATTCTACAAACTATCTACTAACTTTGCAACTACATTTCAACTAACTCTCAATAGAGTATTAGCAGACTGTCTGGTTAATATCTGCTAAAACCTTATTTTTATGGGCCCTCATCAGTGATTCAGTAACTTTGCAAGTACATCAACTTATTCTACTAACCCTAACCTAACAGTCTACTAATACTCTAATGAGAGTTAGTTGACATGTAGTTGCAAATTAATGAGAGTTATTTGACATGTAGTTGCAAATTAATGAGAGTTAGTTGACATGTAGTTGAAAAGTTACTTATAGTTAGTAGAATGTCTAAAGCGGAGTATCGAAATAAAGTGCAACCTAAATGTTAACTGAAATCACATAAAATAGAAGTAAGCTTTTATTTCAGCTAGTTGCAAAGGCAACATTTCTCATTTTTGTTTAGTTTAACTTGATGTACTAAAATAACAAAAGCTTACATTTTATGTATTGACCCCCCCACCAAAAAAAAGAAAAACAATAAAAGTCAAAAAGTAATAAAAATTACAAAAATACACAACAATTGTGTTATTGATTGTGTGACTTTAACTTTTCTGATTGCTATTGATTAAATATGACCATGGTTTGGAATAACGCCGTTTAAAAGAACGGCGTTAGGTAACAACGTTATTTTTTCAGTAACGGGGTAATCTAACTAATTACTTTTCCCGTTGTTACAACGCCGTTAACGTTACTGGACGCGGTGTGGTGCGTTACCAAGGGCGTCAGTTTGGTTTGAAATGTGCTGGGGACAGAGAAGTGCATTCATTCGGAAGTGCATTTTCAGAAGTGCTGGGTACAAACTTGTCAAACTGTGCAGCCTCTCTGCTCAACCCGTAAATAAATCCATCGATACGCATATTTAGTTTGAGTTCTTAAATGGTCTAGTGGTAGATCTTTTGCCAAGCGTGTCAGAGGTTACGGGTTCTAATCCGCACTCGTATAGTTTTTTTTTTCTCTCATCAAACTGATGGTTGAAAAAAGTGGTTACAGTCTATATCAAGCAGGGACACGTTTGTGTGCATTTTATTTTGTGATTTCACCGGAATGAATAGAGAGTCTCCGCAACGGCGATAGATTGAAGCGCGCGTCCGAGTGAAGACCGCGAGCCGCAAGAGAACTGATGCAACTGATCGCCGCGGCTATGAGCGCTCAGCTAAACACACTTTTTTGTTGTTTAAAAGTTTACTTTTGTTGTGAACAAAACACTTGGAAGTACAGCTTGTTTACTTGACCAGTTGTCTCAGGTTGAGAGAGTTTGATTTAATTTTCTAGAGTTAAATGCACTTTATACGGTGTAACTGTTTACTTATCTTACAAAGATAATACTTGAAGTGCAGGATAAACCTCTTGCTGTCTGTCGACGTGCAATAAATATCGAAAGGTACAAACACCTGTCTGTTCTACTCATTTCAACTGACTTGTGAAAACTGCTAAAAAAAAATCCAAATTCTTTGACATATAGCAACTTTTTTTTAACAGTAACGCAAATAGTTACTTTCCCTGGTAACGAGTTACTTTTATTATAGAGTAATTCAGTTACTAACTCAGTTACTTTTTGGAACAAGTAGCGAGTAACTATAACTAATTACTTTTTTAAAGTAAGGTTTCCCAACACTGCACATGACTTAACTTTTAAACAGCTGTAATGTTTTAAATCTTGGCTAGTGGATAAAAAAATATAATCCAACTTAAATTGTGCTTTAATATTACATATTAATATATTCTTTTAATATTATGTTTAACCACATTATTAAACAGTAATTATAAATAGTAAGTATTCCATAGATCTTGACACTGCATTTATTTTTCTTTTTTTAGCATTTATGACAAATACACAATGTCTTAAAAGTAAAGGTGGAGACTGTCCTCACCTTGTAGACGTAAAGCTCATGGCTCTCATCTGACAGTGTGGTGCCGTCTTCTCTCATGAGAGGAGTGAACGCAAAGCCAAAAAGCTTCTTTTCTCCTTTGTCCTTAGCTGTGGAAACAATAAAATGGCAATATTGTCTAATGTTCTTAAGTTTTAAGTGCTAGTAATTTAAATTCATACCAAACAAAAAAAACTTGAATTTTCAATATGTTGAGTATTGCATGCAGCATTTAAACCAACATGTTGAATAATGACTAACAAGATATCTCATCCCTTTTTAAAAAAAAAAGTTAGTTTTGTAGAGAAGTTCATACGTAGGCACAATTCATATTGGTATTAGTTGATTAATTTGAATAATTTGAGCATACGCCTTAAGATATCAAGAGAAAAATAAGTCAAATGAGTGCAAAATGATACTGGTAGAGTATAAATCCTTACTTGAACAGTGTCTGAACTCAAAGCGCAGATGGGACCCCCGGAATCGGTCGATGGGGATCGGCAGCTTGATGACCTCACTCCAGCGTGGACTGTTGTTGTGGTAGAGGACGAAAGAGCGGTACTCACTGATGCTGTGTTCTCCTGAGCCCAGACTAATGCACTCCTAATAAAAGATAGAAGAAATGGAAACAGTTTGCTTTTATGTGGCTTTATAGTGTGCATCAAAGTGTGCAATGCAAAAATTTATGATGGGCGTATGTAAAATACATCAGAAAATAACAAACTCATTTACTCCTTTCAAACTGACTTCAAACTGACTCAAAATGATTCACCACATGAGCTACAGATCACTTCTTCAAAAGGGATAATTTACCCAGAAATTTGAATTCTGTCATTAATTACTCCCTCATGTCGTTCCAATCGTGGAGCTGTGGAATACAGAATGAGATTTTTTTTTTCCACTAATCATGGTGCAATTTCATCTAAAATAGCAACCAACACAATTCCTTAAAATGTCTCCTTTTACCGAAGGTTTGGGATTACATGAGGGTGAGTAAATAATGACAGAACTTCCATTATCGGCAAACTATTGCTTTATTAAAGTCCACATGACTTACTTTGAGGATTTCGCCGTCAGCATAGAGCACATACATGGTGACCTCAATGTTCTTCTGGACACTCTTGCCTCCTCTCTCAAAGTCTCCTCTCTCCAGCGTGAGGTAGAGGTCATTGCGTATGTCACCTAAAGATCAACAAAAACAACATTGTTAGGTAATGTGACACTTTTTTTCTGCTTGGTGAAACTTGCACTGCATTGAAGTTATAAAAAAAAAGATTTTTGTTACTTATATTATCATTTAACCATCATGTGTCGCCACTTGGGGTTCAGAAAAGTAAAGACATCCTAGACAAAAATCTGATGATACATTTTCAAGAAATTGTTAGATATGCATAGTAATATGCATGCTAATAAGCAACAAGATAAAGGGATAGTTCACCCAAAAATGAAAATTCTGTCATCATTTACTCACCCTCAAGTTGTTGAAAACCTGTATACATTTATTTCATCTGCTGAAAACAAAGGGAGATATTTTGAAGAATGTTTGAAACCAAACAGTTGTGGGGCACCATTGACTTCCATAGTATTTTTTTAGTAAGTCAATAATCCCCCACAACTGTTTGTTTACCCATATTCTTCAAAATATCATCTTATGTGTTCAGCAGAACAAAGGAATTCAACTTGAGGGAGAGTAAGAGATAACAGAATTTTCATTTTTTAGGTAAACTATCCCTATACGTGAGAATTGGTGTTACCATATTTTTATTTTATATTTTTTTACGGTAAAACTGTACCTGTCACAAAAACGTTGTGATTATTTTTACTTGTATTTTTGTTCTAGTGAATTATTGGAAGAAAAAGTCAACACTCATGCGTCGCCAACATGGGGTTCAAAAAAGTTCAGACATCATTGACAAAATCTGATGATAAATTTTCAAGAAATTGTAAGAGATGCATTATGATTTTCTTTTTTCTTTAGTAATGTTTTGTGTTTGAATTGTAAAAGGCACTTTTTACACACTTTTTCAGAAAATCATTGTTAATCATGCTTGCAGATATTGGGTCAGAAACAACATACATCTGTCCACTATAACATAAAAGTTGTATAGAAAAAACGGAAAATAGTTTTTTTTTTTTTTTTTTTTTTGCATGTTTCTATATCTATGTGTTTTTTGTTCCAGCTTAAAAGAAAATGTAATCTCGGATGGACCAGCACACTTAATTTAGCTTCACTGTTAAACCCTTTTACAGACTGTAATAAAAGCTATTGCTACATAAAGGTCAAACCGTTTGTCCAGCAAAACTGTAGGAGCAAAACTGCACCCACTGGCTAGAAGAAATATAATCAAACTTGAGTTCAACATGTCTTTTACACTGTTGTTTACACTGTGACCTTGGCTTTCAGATGATTCTTTCATTATCAACCTCATTCAATCCAGGACACAGCAGCCCACATTATCTCTGCAGAGCGCCAAGCATCTGAATCATAATACTCAAAATAAACATGGACTCTCTCTGGAATTGGTCTTAGCTCTTCCCCGTCTACTCAGGGGGAAGAAAGTTTGAGCTGTTAGTGAAAGGAGTTGTGGGTTTAATTTGATTTCTTCCAATTACAGCTGATGCAATAAAAGAGAATGCGTGCCTCTTCTGAGAGCTCCTAGAAACAACCCACCCTGCAGCAAATATGCAGACAGTTATGAGTGTGGAGATGTATATTTCAGCATATACCTTTAAGAAAAGCTTAAATTTGCTCTGATGCACCATATATCTTTACTAAGGGCTGATATAGTCTGGGAGAACGATATAAAGCACCTTAAGTGACACAATTATTGCTCTATTTTGAGTGTAATGAAATAATGAAAAAGTTTTCTTGACTTTTGCTCACAAAACTGGTTCATTCTGAGCAACAAGGAGCACCCGTGGACTTTAGATCAAAGTCAAACACAGATCTCCATTGGTCAATCTTATATGCAGAATATAACAAACATCTACTGTTACAACACTTGATGTGATAAATATAATGCAATAAAATGAATAAATAGTGTGTGCCTGTGTTTAATACAGATTGGGAAATTAAAGAAAAAGCATGTTAAAAAAATATATAACTGAATTGTTAACTTTTACGATTCATAATCATTTAAATTTAAATTTAATTTGGAATAACGTGCACTGTTAAATCATGCATAATAAGACCAGAAACATGCTTTAATATAGCAAATCAATTTGATCAGTTTTTGATATTGACCTGTACAAGAATTACATTTAGATTTAAAATTTAAAATGTCACTGTATAAATAAATAAATATATACATACATATTGAGTTTATCAATATTTTCAATACTAATGCTGTATCAGGAGTATAGAATATACTGATCAGTAAGCAAGTATATATAAGCAATAAATATACTGAAGTAAAAAAGAAGAAAATATTAGCAAAAAGTTGTATAGGATTGAAACTTTCTTCAGAGTCATTAGAGATTAAAAGTTGTTCAAATGTTTGATTACGTTCTGTAATTTTTGTTAGTAAATGGTCCCTTATAACCACTTAATTTGTAATGTTTAAAATTAAATGATTGTGATACTTGCAAACAATGACAAGGGTTATAATCACTAAATATCATTTAAAATTGCAATAAATAAATAAAACCAGTATTGGTATTGATATCCATATTGACAATATTGGGGCTTAATGGTATTTGGTATTCCTAATATTCAAATGTCCCACAACACAAATACTAGTGCTAGTGAATCTACCAAGACACAAACCTAGATAAGAAAGCAAATATGGCCACAGCTGCATTTAGAAACAGTGGATTGAATAGACAACGTACTGTAAAAGCCTAAATAAAGCTTTGTGTGTTGTTTGTCTGACAGAATCCTACAGTTTCACAGCCGATAGAAATGTTATCTGGCAGCAGCAGACTGACTCCTGTGAGCACTGGTCTTTCGTTGGATTGCGTTCCTGTATAGACAGTCTCTGTAATGGGTTACGGCTACGGCGTTAGACACTTCTCTCCACTGCTTCAGAGCTATTTTGTTGAATAAAATCCACATAAAGCTCTCTATTCAGGCACAAATTCATTCCAAAAAGGAACAATCCTGGTGCATTCCCAGCTGGAAAGAGGGAAACATGGCCTGACAGCAGTAGCTAGCGTGTAGAAAAGGGAAAGCAGATGCTACGGTTTAGTATCTAGGTATTTGAATGTGCTCACATTCTGTTTTATGTATATTAAGTGGACGACAAAACACATTACTACGGGAACAATGTTACTGTATGTTTGGCCTTTTTATGGCTAAAATAAAGATGAAATGGACGATGCAATCCAACATCACATCTTGCACTGAAAAGGAAATGTATAAATAATTCTGAAGAGGTTTTGTTGAACAAACTCATCTCCGCCTTATAGAAAATGTCATGAGAATGAAATTACTTTCAAAGCTTGCACACCTCAAGTGTCATTAATATTTCATAATGCTAAAAGTTCAATATTCCTTCTAATTGCTGCCTCCAAGACTTAACACCGTTTGACAGACAGACATTGTTTTTTTGAACGCAATGGATCCCAATGCTGGGACCATTTTTTAGAAACCTGCCAAGTTTGAACTTTTAAAGGAATAAAGTCAATGCAGAAATCTGAAATAAGATTACATGGGGTTTTCCCAGACATTGTGGTTCAATAGCATCTAAGCCTTTTTTTCCCTCAGTAAAATACGTATCTCAGAAACCCAAGGAACCATGGCTCTCAGAGGCCTATCGACTTATTGGCTTTTCAAAATGCTGAATTTAAAGAGCACGGCCTTGTCTGTGATTATAATTGAACTACCTCAGGTTGATCGATTCGTGGATGATAAAACAATCATTGGGCTCTTCAGAAGAATGAGGAAACATTAACTCAGAGACAAATGAGAGGGCTCTACAAAAGAAGATGGCGGACCCATCAATCCATCTACTAGTGAAGGACATCTGGGAGTACAAGACGGATGTGCAAATTTATGGACGAAGAGAAGAGATATATTTTATTGGATTTTGACTGTTGGGGAATTCAGCCAGGGCTCCACTGAATTTTTAAAGAACACACAGTGACATGGTTTTATTAAGAGAACAACTTAGAGAAGCCCCAAGGCTCCTGAATCACGGAATGGATTTCTTAACTCAACTTTGACGTGGCAAGAGTCCAGCTGGTTTTACAGGCCCTCTGAGGCTCGGAGCCTGTACAGTCTGTCAAAATGTGGGTCATATACATTTATATAAGCTTGAGTCTAGGCAGTTAAAAGGCAATGAGGCTGATTATGTGATGTTATGTGCGATTATTGGTCTTGCTAAAGGCCATTTCACAAGACTTGCTTCAAGGCTTATGCATCGCTTTGACCTCTACATGAAAAGCGTTGCAGATAGAGACACATGAGGGTGGTTTTATGATGTTCCTAGGTCGTGAAAAAGCAAGAAGTTTACAGAGAAAACAGTGAAAACTGAGTTTAGAGCTGAAAAAAACTCTTAGTGATTCCTGTAGCATTTACCATTGCTCGCCAAATTTTGGATTTCGGTTATATTTTCTTATTCTAACTTGTCGCAACCATCTACTTTAAATATAAAGCTTTGGCATATCTATTGGATTCATTCATTCCTGAACAAATCTTGAACTGCAACTATTGTCGTCAAAAGAACCGGTACTTCGGTACCAAGTCGGTACTGAAATTTTGAAAATGTGATGATGCCAGCATTTCTGTAGTACTGAGTCCCGGGTATATTCGGTACCCACTAATAGCTGCTTTCAGTTGCTTCCGTGTTTATTTAAGTGCGGGGCTCCAGACTAACTTTTTTACTAGGAGCACTGTAGCCAATATATACCACGATCACGATGTGTTATACTAGTGTCTGTGAATATTAAACCGCAAAAAAACTAGGCTATTAACCCAGCATGTTCTGCTTGTCTCTGTGTTACCACACACACACACACACACACACAGAAGCACGCGTGACGCTTGCGCAGGTTTTTCATATCACACACACACACACACACACACACACACACACACACACACACACACACACACACACACACACACACACACACACACACACACACACACACACACACACACATAAACTCAAATGTCTTCACGGCAACCCGTTAAAATAATAGTTTGGTTTAACTTGAAGAAATTGACTGAAATAATTATATTACCCCATGTTGTACAGTAGATTTAGCTACATCTTTATGTAATAAAAATACTACTAATAATAATAATGTGTACATAGAAGGTTGCTTATTTTTCACTTGATCTTTTTATAAGCAATGTTAACTTTTAAACAGCATGTAGCGTTCAATGCTTATGTATTATGTACTTATGATTACAATCATAAATAATAAAGTAATTGCATTTAATTTAATATTTTTTCAAATAGTTAAATAAAATAGAAAAATAGTTTTTTCTAACAGATTTTGCTGTGGTACCGAGAACCGTAAAATTGTAATGGTATTGGTACCGACTACTAGACTTTTGGTATCGTGACATCCCTAACTGCACCCATGAGACTTACCAGGCATGATGACATCGGGGAAGCCCAGTTTGCGTGTGATGGCCACGCCGCGGTTGAAGATCATGGGGTTTTCCCTGCGCACCTGCTCCATCTCACCCCTCAACAGCTGCAGTGAGATGATCAGACCTACACAAAGACAAGAGTTCAGGGGAAATGTAAGACGACTTCCTTTTGACGACCACTGTAATTATCCTTGTGACTATGTTAGTATTTGTATAGTAAAATGGCCCCTTGTTTCAAAGAACGTACCAGAGAGATTGCATCTCTTATGTTACCATTTTGTTCAAGTCTCAATGCCGACTGCCAGTGACTGCTACAATTCAATTCAATCAAGACATTGTTTTGGGTCTACAATGCCGCTAATGACCTGGCTCCCCGCTACCATCAATCCTTCATTAAATCGTACACACCAGCCCGCCTGCTGCAATCAGTCATTCTGATTGCCTGGCTCCTGTCAGTTCCCAATTGGAAGGGTTTCTGTTCATCCAGGTCCAAAAAATTGTCTAGGCCTTCCCCTCCCTCGATGGTGGAATAAACTCTCAATTAGAGCAGCTAACACACCGAGTACCATTGAACGACACCTCAAGACACACCTCTACGATACTCATTTCCCCAAGGACTTAGGCTACGTTCACACCAATCCAGATACATTTGAAAACGCATCTTTTTCTTTACGTTTTGGCCTTGCATCCACACTGAGATGCCATTTTGTCTTGGGAAAATGGAGCTTTTTTAAAGATACTCTCCCAAGTGGATACATTTGAAAACCCTGTTTTTGCATTGTGGTGTAGAATGTGAAAATGGAGGTATTAACTATGACACGTTTAGTCATGTGATGCATATTGTACTTATAGAAATCCATGTTCAGTATCGTTGATACATTTATGCTATGTTCAAATTGGCTCGCAATTGCTATCTTGTGGCAAAACAATATGGATTTTAAAGCCGCAGATGACAAAACTGCAGTGCACGCTTATCATAAACAGATTGATATCGTCCGCTGGCGTGAACGCTCATGAAGCTCATTTTAAGGGTTATTAGGGACCTGATCTAGTTATTCAAAATCATTTTTGACTCTTATCTTTTCACAGATATTCTGTTTGTTTGAGAAGTGTTTTTGGCTTTGCATGCTACTTTAGTTGACTGGAATGGTAATGACTACTTTCACATTTTATTATTTTATGTATGATAGCACCTACTAAGAACATAAATGGAATTTAAAATCAGACTGTGCTTTATTACAGTAGAATTGTGCAGAATTAGGGGCCAATCATACACGTTCCTACAGTGATTTCAGCAAAATAAGCGAATCTTTAACTACAACAGTAAAGTAGGATAATAGACAGATTTTTTGCAAGGACTGTTCAGTTTCAGTGATGATGACACTTAAATCAAGTGTACGACCGTTTTGGAAGTGCACTTACCGTAGTTAGTGCTGGGGGCGGTGTATTTGGTGCTGGACTTGCGGATAATGTTCTCATGAATCTGGTACCACTCGTTTTCATTATTACACCTGTGAAAGAGAAAAGACAAAGGATAATCCATTATACAGTGTAGCAAAAAAAAGAAAGAAAACGTTGTTGTATGGATGAATTGCATTCGTATTCCTGTGATTCCCAGATGCTTTAAGTCACAAATGTAACTTATCAGTATATGTAACTGCTGTATAGGCTAATATATGACGTTATTCTGAGTAGAAAAGGATATTCACTGAGAAAAAAACATTGTGGGACTTCTTCTTTTTTTGTGGGACTCCATCTTATGGATTGCGAAAATTTGCCAGAATGACGCAATATGATCAGGAATGTGACAAACCTTTATGTATTCATTTACTTACTGTTCATTTTGTACTTATAGGTAATTAAATATAATAAAATATTAGGTAGTTAAGAGGTAATTATTATAAACATAAATATTTAAAAAAGGTTTGTCCCATGATTTTTTTTTTGTTGTCATTGATGTTAGAAAGATTATAATATAATTATATATTAAATCAGATCATAAGTATACATTTTAAGATGATCACCATTTTTTTATGAATTTGTCACTGGTGAAATAAAATAAAATAAAATTTTCATTTTGTATTTCTAGGTAATTAACTGTTTATTTTTGTCTATTTCTATGGTAATTAAATATAATAAAAATACTTAATTATTAAAAAAAAAAATTGTTTAAAAAGGTTTGTCCCATGATTTTTTTTGTCATTAGTGTTAGAAAGATTATATTAGAATTGTATTTAAAATCTGTTCATTAGTATACATTTTAAGATGATCACCTTATTTTTTTTATGAATTTGTCACTGGTGCTATAAATAAATAAATAAATAAATAAATAAATAAATAAATAATAATAAAATGAAATAGAATAAAGCAGTAGGCCTATGTACCATCAACTTAGTATGTAGTTAATGTTTGGTAAGTAAAAAAAAATCTGTAATTTTTGAGAATGGTGGTTATCCAGTGTCTTTTTCTATAGAAAAGGAGGATATCTTTGACGTTGAGAGTAGAATTACCTACAATCAAAACAATTAACTCAAACTGGCACAGCTGCATTAGCATTAGCATGCGGCATTAGTCAATTGCCACTTTGAATAATATGGGTGAGTGAAAGAAACACGCAGTCAAGTACAGCCTCAAGTGTTGAGAGTCATCACAATGAAGCAAATACTGCTTAAAAGTAGAGAAGTGTGGCGCTCTCAGGAGACAGAACAGAGCCATATGTTACGTTCCAGCATTAGAAGCCGTTAAATCGCTGTGGGCTAGCTGACGGAGGTTTGAGAACAGCAGTTTCTGGCTTAAGGGGGAAGTGATATCATTAATGCCTGATCCAGAAGTGACTAAACCCGCCGTGGCAGCTGAAGAGGGACTTCCGTGCTATGCTAATGCTAGTGTTTGTGGCGGGTAAGCGGACAGATGCTTTGTGGGAACTCCCACTGAGTCCATCTGGTTGGCTGTCATGGCGACTGGCTCCGAGGGCGTCGAGGGTGATTCTGGACCGTCGCTCGCAGGGTCACAACGGCATTAACACCAACACAGGCTGTTTGATGGAAAGTGCTACGTTCAAGAACATGAAGGGATATCTGATGCTAATCTGACCGGCCTGGTTTGCCGTAGCATTACGTTCCCAGCAGTTCCAACCACTAGATGTCTCCAGAAACTAGCACAGCCTGAACACACACTTCCAGGAAGAGACCCTCACAAACACACATGTGAATACACATGTTATATAAACATGCACTTATCATACAGTATGTACATCACACACACGCATAAATGTACAAAACGTCCTCTCTTCCCCCATTGCTAAAACCTCAGAGATACTGATGTTCGCTCTCCACTAAGCCCAGAGTACAGAGAGCTCTTCAGGCCTCAGGAAACGGAAAGGCCCGGGGCGAGTGTGAGAGAGTTTCAGGACACTTGACAGAACTGTGACTTGCCCTTCAGAATCGACACTGAGTCACTACATCTTGCATTCGTTGATCATATCCATGCGTTTTTATGGCTTACACACTAAAACATTTAGTTTTCTGTAATTCTGTATAGAGTACAGTAACAAATTGTGCTGATTTGAACTTTTTACCAAGGTTTCTATCTATCTATCTATCTATCTATCTATCTATCTATCTATCTATCTATCTATCTATCTATCTATCTATCTATCTATCTATCTATCTATCTATCTATCCTTCCATCTCTCTATCTATCTATCCGTCTATCAATCTATCTATCTATCTATCTATCTATCTATCTATCTATCTATCTATCTATCTATCTATCTATCTATCTATCTATCTATCTATCCTTCCGTCTCTCTCTCTCTCTCTATCTATCTATCTATCTATCTATCTATCCGTCTATTTATCTGTCTATCTATCCGTCTATCCATCTATCTATCTATCTATCTATCTATCTATCTATCTATCTATCTATCTATCTATCCGTCTATCTATCCTTCCGTCTATCTATCTATCTATCTATCTATCTATCTATCTATCTATCTATCTATCTATCCTTCCGTCTCTCTCTCTCTCTATCTATCTATCTATCTATCCGTCCATTTATCTATCTATCTATCTATCCGTCTATCCATCTATCTATCTATCTATCTATCTATCTATCTATCTATCTATCTATCTATCTATCTATCTATCTATCTATCTATCTATCTATCCTTCCGTCTCTCTCTCTATCTATCTATCTATCTATCTATCTATCTATCTATCTATCTATCTATCTATCTATCTATCTATCTATCTATCCGTCTATCTATCTATCTATCTATCTATCTATCTATCTATCTATCTATCTATCTATCTATCCTTCTATCTATCTATCCTTCCGTCTCTCAATCTATCTATCCGTCTATCAATCTATCTATCTATCTATCTATCTATGAGTATCTGTCTATCGCTAAAAAGACCCAATCCAATTAAGAAAATTAAAATGATGCATTGTATTAGCACATTTTTTAAATACATTACAATAATTACTAGAAAGAATCATTAAATCTCATCTCATTCAAAAACCTCTCTGAAGAATAATGTTTTATTGATAGAGAACAGCCAGAGGTTCATCACGACACTGCAACTAATGCGTCCCCGCAGCACCAAGAGAAACGGCTTGTAAAAATCCCACATTCTTCACTTCAATGTTGCTGCATTTCTTATACTTTCACAGACACTGATGGCTTAATATAACATGATTGCTTGTCATTTTGATTGCTGGGGTATCCAAACAAATCTTGCCTTTTTTTCCATCTTTCTCCACAGATACACCCTTATTTTTTTTCTTCCTTGATTTCTCTTTCTTTTACCAGTTCTGTCAGTTCCCCAGCCAATAAAACAGAGGAGTCTTTCTGCATGGTTGCACACAGAGGTAATGAAAGTGTGTGATGGAGATAGCTAGAGGACTCGACCACGTGTCACCGTCCACGGGGGATTTCAGACCGAGCTTCACAGCAGAAACCACGGATGATGTATCTTTTCTGTAATAAACAACAGCAAATGTAGGCTGCAGCTAATGTTGCTAATAAAAATGTAGCCAATCGAGTGTGAGGTTAACATGTTGCTATGCTAATAGCGCAATACTATAGTAATCATAGGTAGTAGGGCTGCACGATTAATCACAATTTCCATGTAATCGCACTTAAATCGAGATGGCTTACCGGGATTTTGAAATCGCAAAGGCTGCCATTATTTTGAATGCGCAGCTTGTCATTGATGTACGGCTCTGTAAACGCTGCTCCATCTGAAAGCACTGAGTTTGAATCACTTATAACGTGCATTTGAAAAAGCAACACGCGTCAAACAGCTTTCCAAACATGAGAGGCATTTAATAACCTCTTGTCCAACTAAAGACAACATTTAATAACATGCTTTTACTCCTAACTCACTTCATAACCACAGTTGAGCATCCTTCTGTGAGAGAATAAGGCAGTTGTGTGTTTACTGGTCATGTTTAATCAATCAAAGCATTTCAATCTCCTGTTTATTCAGCTACAGCGATAGGGTTTTCCTGGGCTGCGTTCCAGTCCACTTTTAGAAGCGCACTTGCGAACTTCCCTAAGCACCCTCGGGGGAATCCCTGCCGCCATTTTGAAGTGCGTTCCACTTCATGAAGTGGACGAGGGAAGTTTATATGGACAGACCCTCGTTCCCTCGATTTTGACCGAAGTAGCGAGTCTACTTCATATGTACACTTCAGGCAGCTCCATATACCACAATGCAACACGATTGTGACGTCACCGCAGATCTCGTCTGATCACCACCACCACAAACAACTCTATGATATATTAAATATGATTTTTTAAATTTAAAACAACGCAAACACATCTATATACATTTGGATGCTGCATTAAACAAATTCTTTTGAAAAAAAAATAAAATAATAAATCAACTCCATAGCTGATTCCAAGTGATCAAGGGCTTCGGACGTTCCAGTTCAGCCCATTGCAGTTTCCGCCAGTAGTGGGCACTCATGCAACGTAAGCAATGACGCACATCCGAGTGAACGAGACGGAGGGAAGTTAGCGAGTGAAGGGCATGACAATTTTGGACTGGAACGCAGCCCTGGAATGACGGGCGTTATCTACTTCTGTGGCGGGGCATATTTGGCATGTCTGCACGAGAGCGCCCTCTGGTGTTCAGAAGGAACACTACCATCTGACAAGATGCGCATAAAATAATCGCAGCCTTTGCCAAATCGCGTGCGGTTTCAGTGCGATTAATTGTGCAGCCCTAATATATAGTAAATATCGCATGAAATATAAATATAAAAGCATAATATCCGAAATGGAACTTCATGAGTGACTGAATTAGAATGATTACAAATCATTCAAATAAATGATGATGTTAGCATGTCGCTATGCTAATAGCATAATACTCTAGTCAGCATAATACTCAGTGCATGTTGGATGAAATACAAAATATGAACGCATTCTATCTAAAATGAAACCTAATGAGTGACTGAAATAGAACATTCACAGTTTTTGCCCAGTGTTTTATGTTAGCATGTTGCTATGCTACAATACTCTATCAAGCATAACAACAAACAGCACATATAAATATGTAATGAATACAAAATATAATACAAAATATAAAAGCTTTCTATCCAAAATGAAACATCATGAGTGACTGAATTAGAATGTGCACAATTTGTTCCAATAGAGTTATGTTAGCATAGTTGATGTTAGCATGTTGCTATGGTAATAGCACAACAATCTATACAGCGTATATACGTGTTAAATATAAAATATAACTACTGTGTACCTATATTGAATAAAATAAATAAATATAGTTTGACATTTTTCTTGAACTGTCCACTAACTTTGATGATTTCTTTCCCTTAAATTTGACTACCTTACGAAAAAGCCTCCATGACATAAGGATGCCTATGACGCCTTAAAAACACTGTCTAGGTAGGCAGCATCTTAAGGTTTGGGACAGAGCTGTTCTGACATCTAGTAATAATGTTACATCAGTTATCAAAATGCCATGACAAATCCGAGTTTGAGAAATCCTTCTGTCAGTCGTGAAGCAAATATGTTCCTCTGATCCGTACACTGCACAGTGTCCATCAATTTTACATGAATTTGTGTTTACAACATTCAGCTTCGCAAATCTCAAATGATGGAGGCTACAATAATTCTCAGTTCTTTTTGGAATAGAGAAGTTAATATATTCCTGAGTGTTTTTTACCCATCAGTGCTCAAGTGTTTTGTCAAAACTGTAGAATTAATAAGGCAAGCGAGCAATTTTTCATTCATGGTTTAATGTACCTCATAATAAACGTAGTTCCCCAGTCTTTCTGTTCGATATAATTGATAAATCAAGCAGATAAATGGCTCTAAAGTGCATAGAAGAGGCTTACGTGTAAACTTTGAGCACAAAGTCTTTCTCCTCTTTGAGTTCAGAGATGGTTTGGAGGACGTCGCTCATGGCTAGCACTGCGCACCCGTACGGCCGGCGGTACTGGACGTGAGGGGGGCCTTTCTTCGAGTCGTTTAACAGCATCCGTCCTGAACAGAATGCATTGTACATCGCTGTCAGAAATATACATACTACCATCTGCATAAATTATACAAATCTTGCCCAGTAGGAAATGACAATTTGCATTACAAATGTCTTAAAAAATATTGATCTTTTTGTAAATCACACAGTCATTGCTATCAATTAGATTCAAAAAGTTTAATGCAATAAGTCAAATACATATATATGTATAAAAAAACAGTTACATTAAAATAATCATGGCATGTTTTCTTCAAGATTTTTATAGTTATGTTTAAAAATCTAGTTATGTATAACAATAAAATGATAAATCATGTTTAATTTGACAAATAAGTTATACAGAATTTATTTAAAAAAACTGTATTTATATGGATATTTAATCATTTTATATGCACCAATAAAACAATACATGTTAATAATCAGTGATATTTACATGGAACATAAAACATGGGAAATGCCACACAACTGTTTATTTAACTAATATTTAAAGATCGAGCTAAATGTAACAACAAAACAATAAATCACCTTTAATTTTACATATGAATTATTCAAAAGTTATTCAGAAAATAAAAATATTTTTATAAGGCTTTTAATCATTTTTTTATACGTAATATAATAATGTGGGTTATTGATTTAAAGCATTAATTAATGAATTAGCTATGGAAAAATAATGTGAATATCACTCACTGTTTTTGTTCTGAATAGCATGAGTGCAAATGTGATATTGATTTTAGTTAATATCATTCATATTATTATTAATATTGTGTTAATTTTTTAGACACAATATTGTCTGTTTTAGGCCAATTTTGCCAATAAAAATATAACCTGTAAAGCCAGAGCAGAACTGTGGTGCGACACACAGCGGTGTTTCGTTTCTGAATGAATCCGCGTTTTGAGCAAATGAATCGGGTGAACCAATGATTCAATGACTTGATTTAATTCGATTAAAAATTTTAATCGCTTGACAGCCCATAATAATAATACATTTTAATAAAGAGTGATATTTACATCTATATATGTCGTGGCATTTATTTTTAAGACAGTCAATATAATAATATATTTTAGTAGAACAGTCTTCATTTTTTTATGCAAATGTATCATTCAATTTATTCATGAATTGAAATGGACAGAAATCAAATCACATTCACTACTCTACTAATTCAAACAAATTTCAAACACTTCCACTCCTCATCGTGATAATATGCAAAGATAACGGAAGTTTCTGGAAACCTCAGAAATGAGGTTAAAATGGCCATTTCCATTTTGAGATTGTTCTCTGAGACTAGCAGGAAGTTGTATCTCATTTGGGGGGTTTGAACGCTCTCGTTCCAGCATCCGAGCCGCTCGTCCCGCATAAAATGGAATGAAACCACACTTACGTAACTACTCTAGAGATGCAATTGCTGGCAGAAATGCAGTGCCTTGTGGCAACTTGGGAACATTTGGCTCCAAATAAAGGAAATAGATAGAGGAAGAGACAGAAAGGGAAAGACAGAAAATGAGACGGGCCACTCACCCGTCCTGATGACCTGGGACACAATGTACAGATCTCTCTTCATGTCCTTGTTGCTTAGGTCCTGCGAGAAAATAAGAAAAGCCATTCAGCGTCTTTTTTCATATGAACTAATGTATTATTTAGCCATAGCAATAACAATGCGGTTGATTAAATGCGTTCCTACCGTAAAGAGCGCGCAGAGGCGGTCAACCTTCTCTGGGTTTTTTGGGCCACCATTTTTGTTGAGTCTCACCATAAACTTTTCACTGGAAGAATAAAAAGAACAAGTTGATTGTATAAAAGTTTACGTGAGCAAGTCGTCATTAAAAACGTTCATCTAATGGGAAGGTAAATATAGCTAAACGCAATGGATCTGAACTGGCTTTTCCTTAGAGCGAAAACGACTAAAAACGCTGTATTATTTATGCCAGGCCAGTAGATGGCGATGTCACTTTGTAAAGAAACACTACGCACCTATAGACTGAACAAGTAATAAACATGAGCATTATGTCACTGTTTTCACAGATGCACATTTTTGTAGTTTACACAGAGACGATAACGGTATCATTTAAAAAAAACTTGCACTTTTAATCCTGTTTTAAAAAGTTTGCGTTTTCAGGCCCCCAAATCACAGCTGTCGTGTACATTTATGGTCAGAATGCATAAAAAAAGTTTTCTGTTTTTAGTTGAAAACAGTGTTGTGTAAACTGAAAATTTACTGTAATTATTGTAACTAAAACTAAAACTATTGAAAACATTGCTGTGAATTGAAATTAAGCTGAAATAGAATAAAATATAAATATTAGTTGAAAAACTTAATTAAAATGAGAAATTTTGACTTGGCAATAAACTGAAATAAGTTGAAGTTGAAGGACTAAAATTATTAACTGGTAATAAATAAAAACTAAAACTAACTAAAACTAAATCAGAAATAAAAAAATAAATCAAATAGCAAAAAAAAAAAAAAAAAGAAAAGAAAAAAGAAATGACTAAAATGACTAA